>PJEN01018660.1:0-31578 GCA_004024605.1 Pteronura brasiliensis
ATACGTTCTACTGTATCTCTGGTTTCTACCTCATTGATCTCAGCTCTAATCTTGATTATTTCCCTTCTTATGTGTGGAGTTGGTTTGATTTGTTGTTGAGTCTCCAGTTCTTTAAGGTGTAGAGACAGCTGCTGTGTTCTGGATTTTTCAATTCTTTTGAGGGAGGCTTGGATGGCTATGTATTTCCCCCTTAGGACCGTCTTTACTGTATCCCATAGGTTTTGGACCGAATTGTCTTCATTCTCATTGGTTTCCATGAATTGTTTCAGTTCTTCTTTGATCTCCTGGTTGATCCAAGCATTCTTAAGCAAGTTGGTCTTTAGCTTCCAGGTGTTAGAGCCTTCTGATCTTTTCCTTGTGATTGAGCTCCAGTTTCAAAGAATTGTGATCTGAGAATGTGCAGGGAATAATCTCAGTCTTTTGGTATCGGTTGAGTCCCGATTTGTGACCTAGTATGTGGTCTATTTCGGAGAAGGTTCCATGTGCACTTGAGAAGAATGAGTATTCTGTTGTTTTAGGGTGGAATGTTCTGTATATATCTATGAGGTCCATCTGATCCAATGTGTCACTCAATGCTCTTGTTTCTTTATTGATTTTCTGCTTCAATGATCTGTCTATTTCTGAGAGAGGCGTGTTAAGATCTCCTACTATTAATGTATTCATATCAACATGACTCTTTATCTTGATTAACAGTTTTCTTATGTAATTGGCCGCTCCCATACAAGGGCATAGATATTTACAATTGTTAGATCATCTTGGAGGATATTCCCTTTAAGAATGATGTAGTGTCCTTCTGTATCTCTGACTACACTCTTTAGTTTAAAATCTAAATTGTCTGATATGAGAATCGCTACCCCAGCCTTCTTTTGAGGCTCATTGGCATGAAAGATGCTTCTCCATCCCTTCACTTTCAATCTGGCTGTATCTTTAGGTTCAAAATGAGTCTCTTGTAGACAACATATGGAAGGGTCCTGTCGTTTTATCCAATCTGCAACCCTCTGTCATTTTATGGGCGCATTTAGGCCATTCACATTGAGAGTGATTATTGATAGATACATTTTTATTGACATCGTGTTACCTTTGAAGTCTTTCTTTCTGTCGATTGTCTCTAGATTTCTGTTCAATGCTATTCTTAGGATTTTTCCTCTTTTATAGAACCCCCCTTAATATTTCCTGCAGTGTCGGTTTGGTGGTTGCATAGTCTTTTAAGCCTTGCCAGTCTTGGAAACTCTTTATCTCTCCATCCATTTTGAATGTCAGTCTTGCTGGATACAGTATTCTTGGCTGCATGTTCTTCTCATTTAGTGCCCTGAATATATCTTGCCAGCCCTTTCTGGCTTGCCAGGTCTCTGTGGACAGGTCTGACGTTATTCTGATGGGCTGTCCTCTTTAAGTAAGGAGCCTCTTTGTCCTAGCAGCTTTCAAGAGATTGTATCTACAATTATGATTCTTCAATTTGACTATCAGGTGCCTTGATGTTTTTCTGGAATCTATAATCTTGGGTGGCGACTGTTTGGCCTCTAGTACATGAACGCTGGGTCTATTCATGAGATAGGGAAAATTTTCATGAAGAACTTGTTCCACTATATCTTCTAGACTTCTTTCTTTCTCCTCCCCTTCAGGGATTCCAATAATTCTGATGTTGGAACGTTTCATGGCATCATTTATTTCCCTGATTATGTTTTCATGGCTTCTAAGCTGTTTGTTCCAGGCTTCCTCCTGATCCTTTCTCTCTATCTGTTTGTCCTCCAGATCACTAATTCTATCTTCTGTCTCAGTTACCCTAGCTTTGAGAGAATTTAGATTAGATTGGAACTCATTGAGAGCATTGTAAACCTCATCCCTGGTAGCTTTCAGCTCTGCCCTAACATTGTGAACATCATCTCTGGTTGCTCTCAGTTCAGTGCCTAATCAATTCCATTTGGTCATCCATGGTTTTCTCCAACCTAGCTATTGCCTGGATAATTGTTAGCCTGAGTTCTCTTTCTGACATATTGTCTATGTTGATAGCTGTTAGCTCTGTTGCAGAAGGCCCATCCTCTGTATTTTTCTTCTGTTGGGCATTCCTCCTCCTAGTTATTTTGGTGACAGATGGCTGAATGGATGTAGCTGGATGTATCGACTGTGGTGCAGTCAAGGTGCACCCTGGAACGCTTCTGAGCATCAGGATTCCCCACCCAAATGAGAGAAAAAAGAAAAGAAAAAGAAAAAAAGAGAGAGAGAGAGAGAGAAGAAAGAAAGAGCAGATAAAAGAGAAGGTTCAGCCCAAATGGGCCCCAAGGTAAAATTTATGAAGTATACAAACAAAAATAGACAAACAAAAAGACTGATAAAATTATATGACAAAAGAAAAAAAATAACATATGTATATATATATATACATATATATGCATATATATATACACATATACATATATATATGCAAATAAAGGAAGAACCTCGTCAAAAAGAACACCAAGTGTAAGATTTATATACTATCAAGACAAACAGAAATACACAGAAACACTGGCAGAAGAAAAAGATGGGAGAGTGGTAATAAATTCTCAGTGTGGGCGAGGAAGGTTGTTTTGATTCTTCCTGGATGTATCTGATATCTTTGTTAAAGGACTCAACTTTCCTATGATAAAGCGGAATTAAAAATTGGTTTACCTATTGATTGGGGAAATGGGATTACCTTGAAGTTTAACTGTATATGAATATTAGGAAATAAAAATTAAAAAGGAATAAACTAGACTAAATTAAACTAAAATTTAAATAAAAAGAAATTTAAAAAATAGAAATGCAATAGAAAAACACAGGTGTATGTTTCAAAAAGTTCAGGTTAGAAGCTTATTATGGAATTTGATGTACTGGACATCTCACTGTGATGGCAAATAGGTTAAAAATTATCTATAAAAGAATGAGCCAGAATAGTGGGAACGAATTAAAAATAAAAGTTGTCCTATGAAGTAGTGGTGATTGTTCTCTTGTCGTCTTTTTTTTTTTTTTTTCTTTCCTGGTTGGTTTTCTGGGTAAGGGGCCTGCCACGTGGGTTTTCAGTCAATGATGTTCCCTGAGTTAAGTCGTCCCGCCCCCCTCAAGGAGGTGGGCTCTGAGGAAACTGTTTTTTTCAGGCTTTTGTTCTCTGGAGTTTTTTATGTTTGTTCACTTTTCTCTCTCTCTCTCTCTCTCTCTCTCTCTCTCTCTCGTCTTGACTGATTTTATGGTTTTTGTAGGTTTAGAAGAAAGCAAACTGCACCCTGACCTCCCTCTCAGAGAGAAGCCTCAATCTGGCTGCAGAACCCATATAAATTCCCCCTTGGCTGCTGGCAGAGCAGGTTCTGAGCGCAGTCCCTGGAAATGTAGGATTTTTTGCTTCTACCCAAAACCAGGGCAGCGGCGGCTGTCTGGGCAGCTCCAGACTGCCAGAGAGGTTCCAAGCAGTGATCGCACACTGAGATTTTTCCACTGGCCCAGGCTGGGAGTGCCTGGTCTTTCCGGGTCCGAGAGCACCAGGCTGGAGCCTGTGCGTACCTCTCTCAGGGGAGGGCGCAAGGCGTGACTCGGACTCTGATAGCATGGCACGGCACTCCCATGGGGACTGCAAAAAGGCTGGGCTTCTGCCAGCTGACAAGGCTCCCTGCCCCTCACAGGAGCCAGACCCCACGCGCTCTCAGGCGCGCTGGTGGCTCAGCGACCAAGAATTGGTTTCTCTGCCGCACTCTCTCCGGTCTGCACCAGGGGTGGCTGTCCTGGGTCTGGGGACTTAAGCCCCTGTCCTTAGCCACCCCAATTCCCACAATCTCCCCCTCCCCATGATATTTTGCTCTTTTTGAGTGCTTTCTACCAGACTCCAAGTTAATGCTGGTCCCCAGATGCTGGGCACTCTCGTATTGGGGTATTACTTTCCAATTGGTCGCCTCTGGTGGCTCCCTCCCCCTTTTGTTTATCTTCCAATATCAGTCCGACATTCCCACTCTGCTTTACCTGCCCACTGGTGTCTTCTGCCCCTGTAGAGATCCAGACATGTATAATTCTGGTATCAAGCTGATTTCATGGGTGATCGGAGTTCTTTGGTAGGTAATCAGCTCACTTTAGGGTATAGGTTGAAACGGCGCCTCCTCCTACTTCCCTGCCATCTTGTCTCCCCCAAACCCAGAGGTTTTTTATATGGAATGAAACTGGAAATTCTTACGGCATACTGTGGGTTAATGTGGATACACTCATTGGCTGTTTGAGTGATGCTGGGGACTCTTGATGAGAAGGGACAGTGTCATTGCCCTGGCAGAATAAATATTTTGCAACCAAGGGACAGAGAGTTTCCCCAGTGTTCTCAAAGAGAATCCTGGGCTGGGATCTCCAGGCTGTGCTTATAAATGGAATCTTCTATGAGGACACAGGAGCCTGTCGCCTGCCACTGTGTGGTTTGGAGAGGTGAAAAATACTGAGACTTGGGACAGGATTATAGGAGGACAGAAGGAGCAGATAGGTGCACACTGAGCCAGTGCAGCCAGGCCCGCTCTTGTCCAGACCTTAGTCCAAGCCTCTCAGACCTTTGCCAGAGCAAAAGCAAGTCACTGAGAATCAGATTTAATTCATTAAATCATTCTGGGATCAGCGACTGATTCATAAAATTTATAAGGTTGAGTTAATATTTGGATTTTTTTTTTTTTTCTGGTCAGATTCTTCTTCCAGGGTACCCAATCTACACTATAGAAACCTTGGGTCAAGACCATTTGAGAAATTGAAGAGAGTCATGGTTCAGGGGTCCAGGGCATTTTCTCAGGGGCCCCAGGTAGGTCTCGGGTGGTCATTGATCCTATACACTGGATCTAACTATATTCCTTCTCCAGATCCATCATTCACCACTGTGGCTATTCTGGGCAAGTTTATTCAGCTCCTTCAATTTTAACTTCCCTAATTTTCAATAGTTCTGATGAATTTTCCAACAACTTCACTGTGAAACATGGGTGAAGATCCCTGCTTGCTCCTCCCTGCCCCCAACATGATTGTTTGGGATCATAGCAAATGATAATATATATTCTCCATGAGCTGTGACATATCAGTCGCATGTAAAGGCTGAGGAGTAAGCCTCCATCTTCCATTGCTATGTAGGCATCTGACTCCCCTATCTGGCTTCACCCATTACCAAGTGCCCAGTTCATTCTCTAGTCATTTAATAGCTGAACACTTACAAAACAATGGTGAAGCACCAGTCCTTTCCTTTCCTTTCCTTATGGCTTTACTGGGGCAAAAAAAATGTTGCCTCATTTTCACATCCTGAGGGAACTGAGGTACAGAGGTGTCCCCACAGTCTCTGGGCGACATGGTCCTCTGAAGTGGGATGTAAACCTAGGCAATCACATATGCTCACTGTGATGTGTGGTATTTCTCTAGTGTCTCAGCTAAAGAAATATATTTGCCCATAAAATCTGTCTGTTGGGGGTTTTAAGTGCACACACACTGTAGCACCTTCCTAAGTCCAGCTTTGATTCAGGAGTCTATATTGGGCAGCTGAGGAAGAAGGGGGAGGACTGAAGCATGCATAAAGTATGACCAAATTCTCTCTTCAGGTCTTCTGCCTGCAAGTTGCCAACAGTTCTCTCCTCTGTTATCCATTTTCCAGAATTTTGCTTGGAAGTCACAGAAGGAAACATGTCAGCCAGGTCAGGAACATCATCTTTTTTTTTTTTATTTCTTTTCAGCATAACAGAATTCATTGTTTTTGCACCACACCCAGTGCTCCATGCAATACGTGCCCTCCTTAATACCCACCACCTGGCTCCCCCAACCTCCCACCCCACGGGGGGAGGAACATCATCTTCTGTCCCCAAAAGGTAGATCAGTCAAGGCTGCTTCTGCTCCCACAATAAGGTACCACCTATTGATGGCCCAGAAGAAGGTTACATGGAAATTTCCTCATTATATTGATCAAGAGCCCTCTCTTTCATTAAGTACAATATGCTTATGAAAAAATGCAAGAGCACTTTTCTTCTATTATTTCATATGTACAAATTTAAATTTAGTAAGTCAGCTGGTGGTAGTATAAGAGTCAAGATGCATTTCTAACTCAAAATTGGGTTTAATATAAAAGGAAACAACATCTCTAGATAATTCATAGACCTTATCTGATGTTGGATTATGGTAAGATACAGATCTCTCCATGACTCACTGTTTCCAAACTTTTCAAACTTAATAGACAGCATTCAGGTCCTGTTTAGATGAACATAAAGGTTGAACAAGTGGTATAGTAAGTTTCCATGAGCTACCCCTCCAGTTTCCCCTAGGAATAACTTCTTACATGAGTGTGGTACATTTCTTACAATGGGGGCAACCACATCTCTATATTTTTATTTATTCAAAGTGCACAAATTGCACTGCAACTCATTCTTTGAGATTTGATAGTCCATGAGTTTTGAAAAATGCATAATGTCATGGATCTCCCATATGGCAACATACAGAATCTTTACAGCTATGTTCATAGCAGCATAAATCACAACTGGAATTTGCAGGCAGAGAAGGACATAAATGGTATGATTCCTCTGACACAGCTTATATATACAACAGGCAAATTCCTAGAGAATAGAAAGGAGAGATAACAAGGGCTAAAGGCAGGGGAGAAGATGGAGTTATTTCTTCATGGGTATCGAGGTATTTTTGAACAGTTGAGAGTTTTGTTTGTAAATCCTAGTAATGGATACAAGGACTTCTGAATGAAATTAAAACCCCTAAGTATATGTTTACTGATGATTAGATGCATAAATATTATGTATATCACATCCTAATAAAACAAGGGAAAATCCAGTAGGTTAGATGATGAATAGAGAAACTGCATATGTGTGCACAAGGAATCTGAAACAGACCTGTATTATGTGTATAAGTGGGAATTTACACTGGGTATGATGTGTCACAGGACCCTGTCATGGAAACAAGGCATGCAGTTCATGTTTTCCCCTCTTCACATGGAATATTTCACACTGACTAGATCTAAACTTAACTAAAAATGCTAAGGCTCTGTTTCCCACTCACTTTTTCCTGCTCCTCTGATTTCCCTTCTTTCTTCTCCCAAGTAGGTGGGCCCAGCAGCAGCTCAGTTCTTGAGCTTTGTACTGTTGCTTTGAGTGACATCAATCAATGCTCTCTCAATAATTCCTGAGCAAGACAAGCAATGTTCAGACAGCTCTTTTGTGTCCTCCAGATCCTTCAGAGGGTCCATTGAGGACCTTCCTAGTGACAGGGTGGAGGAAGTCACCCCATATCTCCCCAAGGTAAGGTCATCTTTCCTTTTCTGAGTTAGAAATCTCTCTCTCAATCTCTCTCTCCTTTTTCAGTCCTATGCAGGCAGAAGAATCTGACAATGTACAATAGTAATGTTGTATGCAATTTCCTAGTTTAGGGCCATGTGGAGTGAAAGTCTGTAATTCACTGAGAACTGAAATATACGGTAATACAAACGACAGCATCAGGTACAATATGTATAGTAGCAAGCATTTTCATTCAGAGAAACTTTTCTTCCTTGAAAAAGAATGTTGTATTTGCTGATCAGAATGGACTTCTGCCATGCAAAGATCAAGCCTTTTCTATAGGTGTCCTCTTTAAATTGGGGGAGTCATCAACTCAACCACTGTATACAATCTGGTTTCCTGAAGTCATCTTGAGAAAAGTGTATTAAGGAGGGCACATATTGTGGCACCTGGGAGGCTCAGCTTCAGCTGATACCTTTGGCTCAGGTCATGATCTCAGTATTCTGGGATCAAGTCCTGCATGGGGCTCTCTGCTCAGCAGGGAGCCTGCTTCCCCCTCTCTTTCTCTGCCTGTGTCTCTGCCTACTTATGATCTCTCTCTCTCTCTCTCTGTAAAATAAATAAAATCTTAGAAAAAAAGGAGGGCATGTGTTGCATGGAGTAGTGGGTGTTATGCACAAAAAAATGAATCTTGGAATACTGCATCAAAAACTTACATACTATATGGTGACTAACATAACATGACATAACATAACATAACACAACATCAAAAAATAATAATAAAAAGAAAAAAGTGTTTAGAAGGTTGTGATCCTCTTGGTGTTTCTTTTCTCTATTCACAGGTGGATGCAGGAGGAAATCAAAATTGTAGGTATTCTAGAATCAGTCTTTTTTACACAAAATCTAGGGATGAAGAGATTTGCTGCTTTGTGAGAAACACCCAGATTCCAGGTCCCACTGGGGTAGGGGAAACAGTGAGAGAAACTTTCTCTCCTGTAAAAACTATAACCATGTTCTACAGACTCTAGAAGGAAGTTGTTTATCTAGGTATGGTTTGTGTGTATGAGTGTTGGAGAGTGTCTATGTTGAGTCTATGTGACGTGATTGTAAACATGACTGTGTGAGTGTGCGTGTGTGTGCATATTTCCTCAGGTGCTCTTTCCCAGTGCAAGTGTAGATTTTCTAATGAGAAAATGAAAATACTCATGCACATGCTTTGCCTAGATTAACTCATTCCTCTTTTGCTGCATTTATATCTGGGGGATTCTTCAATATTCCTTTCCCTGACCAAAGATGAAGCAAAGATGAATGGTCTAAGCTCTTGACTTCCTACATGGAATGGTCACAATATGAATCAGGCCTGGGTCCCAATGTTGATGCTCTAGGCCGCTGACCTGCACTTATCTCTCAGCCACAGGATCCTTAGAGAGAAAGGGAGTTTTAACATCCGTGTCCATGATTGGAAGTAGCAGAGTCTACAGAGGTCCTACACCCTGTCCAACATTAGAAAGAGGCCTAGTGGCCACATAGAGTAGGGTAGTTATAGGGTCACCTCACAGCTGATGGGGCATAGCATTGGTGTGGAATGCACCTAAAAAGCCTGCATGTTCCTGGACAGTCCAAAGATTCTAAGAGGTGAGAGGGTACATGGAATATAGTGCAGGTAACATCTGTCAGTGCTGGGATCATTGCTTGGACATGGATGAGGCAGAGAAGAAGCAAGGAGAGATTTCAGTGTATCTGAGGACATTTTCATAAGCCTGCAATCACACACCCAAGGGATAGTGGGAAATAGGAATGCAATGGAAAACTTGTTAGTTTGGTGCAAATCTCCTGCACATCTGGGTTAGAGAGTATCAGCGCACACTCTCCTTAATGGACTTCCCACTGGCTCGATGGCCCATGCCTGTATAATTAGTCCTGGCCCAATGGACACACATGGACACACAGGAACACACACATACACTGCAGAGGAAAGGGAGACTGGAAGGAAAATACCACATGATGGAAAATCATGAAATTCTATTCCTGAAACAAAACTACACTATATGTTAACTAACTTGAATTTAAATAAAAAGATGTGGTTCATTGATACAATGCAATATTACTCAGCCATCAGAAAGTATGAATATCTACCATTTTCCTTGACAGGGATAGCATTGCAGGGAATTATGCTAAGTGAAAGAAGTCAATCAGAGAAAGGCAATGATCATATGGTTTCACTGATATGTGGAATAAAAAGAATCAAGCAGAGGGGCATAGGGGAGGTGAGGGAAAACTGAATTGGAAGAAATCAGAGAGGGAAACAAACCATGACTCTTGACTACAGGAAACAAACTGAGTGTTGCAGAAGGAGGGGGTTGTGATAACTGGGTAATATATATTAAGGAGGTCATGTGATATGATGAACCCTGAGTGTTATGCAATTAAAGAATCATTGCACTACTGGGTATTTACCCCCAAAGATACAGATGTAGTGAAAAGAAGGGCCATCTGTACCCCAATGTTTATAGCAGCAATGGCCACGGTCGCCAAACTGTGGAAAGAACCAAGATGCCCGTCAATGGACGAATGGATAAGGAAGATGTGGTCCATATACACTATGGAGTATTATGCCTCCATCAGAAAAGATGAATACCCAACTTTTGTAGCAACATGGACGGGACTGGAAGATATTATGCTGAGTGAAATAAGTCAAGCAGAGAGAGTCAGTTATCAAATGGCTTCACTTATTTGTGGAGCATAACAAATAGCATGGAGGACAAGGGGAGTTAGAGAGGAGAAGGGAGTTGAGGGAAATTGGAAGGGGAGGTGAACCATGAGAGACTATGGACTCTGAAAAACCATCTGAGGGTTTTGAAGGGGCAGGGGGTGGGAGGTTGGGGGAACCAGGTGGTGGGTATTGGAGAGGGCATGGATTTCATGGAGCACTGGGTGTGGTGCAAAAACAAGGAATACTGTTATGCTGAAAAAAAAAATAAGTAAAAAAAAAAAAAGAATCATTGAACATTACACTAAACCATTAAAAACTAAAGAATAAAAACCAAAAAAAAAAAAACCTTTGTAGTATATGTTGGCTAATTGAACTCAATTTTTAAAAAAATAAATAGAAAGAAAAATAACATTTCTGCTTTTAAATGGGAGGCTGCCAGTATTTCAGATCCTCTATATATGATTTTCTTTATGATGATTAGTGAAAAAGTACAATAAGATATTTGTTTAGAATTCATTTCAGTCTTCCAGCAAAGTACAAAATCTTCCAGAAAACATGATCAGTATAGTACCTATGAACATCCTGGTGGAAGAACTGGTTTTTGAAGATACTAGTAATTTAGCTGAACCTCAAAGATGCAGGAGAGGTCTGGGACATTGCCATCACAACATGGCATACATTTTAGGGTTTGCCTTTTTTTAGACTGACTCTTTCACGTTGAGTAGGCTCTCCTTAGCAAGAAAACTGAAGTGCCAGGTTCTCCTTTCTTTCTGCTCCTCTACTCTGCCTTCCTTTGTCCACAAGGAGGATGGCCCAGCAACTCAGTCAATTCTTACTCACCACCCATGTTCACACTCCCAAACTGTGTCCACATCCAGCAAAACTCCCTGGCTAAAGCCTGAGCAGGATCAGTGGGGCCATAACAGTTTCTAAGTCTCCTCCTAGCTACTACTGCAGGCCTGTTAGAAGAGCTTCCCAGTAGGATGGCAGAGGAAGAAGCCCAACCCTCTCCAAGGTAAACTCTTTGTGCCTAAGAAAGACTGTTTTTTTTCTTCTTCAACAGAACTAAGCTACTGAAATTCTGAATATGGACATCTCAGGTGATATATCTAATTATGTCAGTGCACAGAGTTTCAAGTGAGAGTGTGTTACCAACTTATATCTGACACAATAGGGTATTTTAGGAATGACAACATCAGCTACAAGCTGTATGGTAGTGAGCATTTTCCTCAGCAGATTTGTCTTTGAAAGAGAATTTTTTGGCTTCCTGATCAAAATGGACTTGCAAGATCTTGGATGAAATGCTCGACTGTGTTTTGTTCTGGGATCATTGATTCAACACTTAGTTCCTATTTGATTTCCAAAAGACAACAAAACACCTGTATAAACACTGTATAGTGTGAAGCATTCCTCATACTGTTATCTTTTCACTAATTGCAGGTGGATGCAGAAACAAAAAAAGCTCTCTTGTTCATAAAGTTCCTCTTCTTTAAACCCACCACGAGAGAGGAATAAGGTGAGAAATAATTATCTGCTTCAGTCTGCAGGAACCCACCCTGATTCTGCATTCCTTTTGGGAATGGGTGTTGATATTTAATGAAACTGTCCTGTAAGGAACTATTACCTTGTTCTACATTCCCAGAGACACGAGGTCATTTAGGTGGTGTGGTTTCTAGTATGTGAGGGTTGGGGTTGGCTGTGTGCATCTGTGTGGTGGAACTGTCAATGTGTGTGTGTGTGTTTGCGTGTGTGTGTGTGCTTCTGTTTCCTCAGGAGGTATTTCGCACTTACACCATAGACAAACACCTGCAAAAAAAAAAAAAATCTCCATTGCAGATACAAAACATATAAATGTATTGCATGCAATTTCACATTCCTCCTTCAATACAGCCATACCTAGAGTTTTGCTTAAAACTCCCTTTCCTCAGACAGTGTGGAGATTTCCTGAAGAAATTAAAAATAGAGCTTCCCTATGACCCTGCAATTGCACTACTGGGTATTTACTCCAAAGATACAAATATAGTGAAAAGAAGAGCCATCTGTACCCCAATGTTCATAGCAGAAATGGCCACAGTCGCCAAACTGTGGAAAGAACCAAGGTGCCCTTCAACGGATGAATGGATAAGGAAGATGTGGTCCATATATACTATGGAGTATTATGCCTCCATCAGAAAGGATGAATACACAACTTTTGTAGCAACATGGACGGGACTGGAAGAGATTATGCTGAGCGAAATAAGTCAAGCAGAGAGAGCCAATTATCATATGGTTTCACTTATTTGTGGAGCATAAGAAATAACACGGAGGACATGGGGAGATGGAGAGGAGAAGGGAGTTGGGGGAAATTGGAAGGGGAGATGAACCATGAGAGACTCTGGACACTGAAAAACTATCTGAGGGTTTTGAAGGGGTGAGAGGTTGGGTGAGCCTGGTGCTGGGTGTTATGGGGGGCACAGAATGCATGGAGCACTGGGTGTGGTGAATAAACAATGAATTCTGGAACACTGAAAAGAAATTAAATTTAAAAAATTAATATAAAAATATCTGTAACAGCATTAGCTTTGTTTTCTCTTGTTCTCCATGTATTTTTACAGTTTTTCTCTTTTAATTTTCACATTGTATGTAAGTCCTTTGAACTGGAAATAGTTCCAGTCTGAATTACTAAGGTAACCTTGGTTCTAACATCCTTGGAACAAGGCAGGGTGTGAGAAATCATGGACTTAGTCCCCATCCTACCATATTGACCTGTGACAAATCACCACTGCTTTCGAGCTTTGGGTTTTTTTCTCCCATCAAATGACGATGGTACTGATAACACTACTTTTATCAATATCAAATGAAATTCTGAGCAATGAAGTTTATTTTTAATTTTAAAAGTTATGTTATTATTTAAAATGTCAGAATAAAGAAATTATTTTGGGGGGAAAAAAAAACTCCCTTTCCTCAGAAGGAGATGTTGCAGGGATGAATGGCCCAAGCTCTTGCCTTCTATATGGAGAAGCAAAAATAGGAACCCAGGCCCACGACCCAGTGCTGTAGCTCTGGGCCACTGATGAGCACTTATCAATCAGCTATGGGACCATCAGTCACAGAGCAAGTCCCACATCCATTACATACCTGGAGATGCTCATCTACAAGGTCACAACACTGCCCAACATTTTATGTGGCCTCTGTGACAAATAACCCAGGACATCTTATGGACACTTAACAGCCCATTTAAGCCTAGTCATTAATGTGGACCACAGATAGAAAACTCACATGCTTGTGGTGAGTCCAGAGATTGTGAAAGGTGTGGATGTAGGTCCCACATAGGACCGTGGTCAACATCTATCAGAGGTGGGACCAATTCTCATGCAGGACCAAAGCCCATGATAGTAACTCCCCACTTCCTTCACCCCCTCAGTGCTTTGCAACCAATCCTTTACCCTCTCCTTCTATGACTTTGACTATTTTACAAACCTCATGATCATGCAAAGACACAGTATTTGTGTTTCTGTGATTGGCATATTATGATTAGAATAAGGCTCTGGAGCTCATTCCTGGTTCTACACATGATAAGTTCACTTCTTTGAAGTGGAATAATATTCCACTTCACTTAGCTCCCACATTTTCTTCATCAATTTTTCAATTGACCTGTGTATGGACACTGGGGCTCTTTTCATTTCCTGGCTATTGTGTAGAAAGCTGCAGTATGTATAATATTGAAGAAGTATCTTTGAGATGCTGGTTCTATTTGCCCTCACACTATGCCCAGAAGTGTGACTGCTGGATCATGTGGTACTTCTATTTGTAGTTCTTTGAGAAACTCGTTAACATTTTTAATTCATTATGTCTGTACCATTTTACATTCCCACTGTGTACAAAGGTTCTGATTACTTATATCCTCTTCAATATTCTCATGGTTATTTTTTCTTCTTTCTTTCCCCTCCTGTCACCACTCCATTCTCTTCCTTTTTCCTTTCCTCTTTTGCTTCTTGTAAGTGGCATCTGAGCAAGAGAGGTGATATCTCATTGTCCTTCGAATTTGTGGTTGCTGGTCATCAACAATATTGAGCAGGTTTTCATTCGTCTGTTGGTCATTTATACGTCTTCTTTGAAGTAATGTCTATTCAAGCCTTCCTTCCATTTTTAAACTGGGTTAGTGGGCAGAGACAAGATGGTGGGGAAGTAGGAGGAGGCGCCTTTTCAACCTGTACCCTAAAGTGAGCTGATTACCTACTGAAGAACTCCAATCACCCATGAAATCAGCCTGAGATCAGAATTATACACGTCTGGATCTCTACAGGGGCAGAAGACGCCAGTGGGCAGGTAAAGCGGAGTGGGAACGCGGGACTGATATCGGAAGATAAACAAAAGGGGGAGGGAGCCACCAGAGATGACCCATTGGAAAGTAATACCCCAATACAAGAGTGCCCTGCACTGGGGACCAGCATTAACTTGGAGTCTGGTTGAAGGCACTCAAAAAGAGCAAAGGATTGTAGGGGGGAATTGTGGGAATCATGGTGGTTAGGGACAGGGGCTTAAGTCCCTGGACCCAGGACAACCACCCCTGGAGCTGAGCCAGAGAGAGTGCAGTGGAGAAACCAGGTCTTGGTCCCTGAGCTGCCAGCGCACCTGAGAGCGTGTGGGGTCTGGCTCTCATGAGGGGCTGGGAGCCTGGCCGGCAGGCAGAAGCACAGCCTTTTTGCAGTCCCCACATGAGTGCCCTGCCAGGATATCAGAGTCTGAGCTGCCCCCCGCGCCCTCCCCTGAGAGAGGTGCAGGCAGACATCAGCTGGGAGCTCTCGGACCCAGAAAGACCAGGCACTCCAAGCCCGGGCCAGCGGGAAAATCTCAGTGTGCTATCACTGTTTGGGACCTCTCTAGCAGTCTGGAGCTGCCCAGACAGCCACTGCTGTCATGGTTTTGGGTACAAGCAGGAGTTCCTGTGTCCCCAGGGACCACAACTCAGACGTGCTCTGCCAGCTGCCAAGGGGGAACTTATGTGATCTGGAGCACTCACAGGAGAACAGACCAAGGCTTCTCTCTGAGAGGGAGATCTGGGTGCAGTTTGCTTTCCTCCAAACCTCCAAAAACCATCAAAAGCTGTCAAGGTGAGAGAAAAAACAAAAACAAAAACAAAAACAAAATGAACAAACAAATATAAAAACCTCCAGAAAAAAAAAAAAAAGCCTGAAAAACTGGTTTGCTCAGAGCCCACACCCTTGGAGGGGGGGAATACTTAACTCAGGGAACATTGCCTAAAAACCCACGTGGCAGGCCCCTGCTACAGAAAGCCAACCAGTGGGAAAAAAAAGGGGAAAAAAAGACTACAAGAGAAAAACCACCACTACTTCATAGATGCAACTTTTATTTTTAATTTGTTCCCACTATTTTGGTTCATTATTTTTAGATAGATAATTTTTAACCTATTTACCATCACAGTGAGATGTCCAATACATCAAATTCCATAATAACCTTTTAACCTAAACTTTTTGATACATATACCCGTGTTTTTCTTTTGCTTTTCTATTTTTAATTTTTTTAATTTTAGTTTAGTTTAGTTTATTCTTTTTTATTTTCATTTTTTAACATTCATATAGAGTTAAACTTCAAGGTAATCCCCTTTACCCAATCAATGCTACCCCTACAGGTAAACCAATTTTTAATCCCCCTTTATCATAGGAAAGTTGAGTCATTTAACAAAGATATAAAGATACATCCAAGAAGAATCAAAATAACTTTCCTTGCCCAACTGAAAACTTATAACCACTCTCCCATTTTTTTCTTCCTTCACTGTTCTGTGTATTTGAGTTTGTCCTGAGAGTATATGAATTTTATAGTTGGGGTTCTTTTAGACAATGTCCTTTTTTTTTTTTTTTTTTTTTTTTTTTTTTTTTTTTTTTTTTTTTTTTTTTTTTTTTTTTTTTTTTTTTTTTTTTTTTTTTTTTTTGCTTTATGTATATATTTTTTTCTCTTGTAATCTACTTTTATTAGTCTCTTTGTTTGTCTCTTTTTGTTTGTATAGGACATAAATCTTACCTGGGGCCCATTTGGGCTGGGCCTTCTCTTTTATCTTTCTTTTTATCCTGTCTGTCTCTCTCTCTCACACACACACTCTTTTCTTTTTTTCTTTTTTCTCTCTTTCTTTTTCTTTCGTTTGGGTGGGGACTCCTGATTGCTCAGAAGCATTCCAGGGTGCACACTGACTGCACCACAGCCGATACATCCAGCTACATCCGTTCAGTCATCTCTCAACAAAATGACTAGGAGGAGGAATGCCCAACAGAAGAAAAATTCAGAATATGGGCGTTCTGCAACAGAGCTAATGGCTATCAACATAGACAATATGTTGGAAATGGAATTCAGGCTAACAATTATCCAGACAATAGCTAGGTTGGAGAAAGCCATGGATAACCAAACAGAATTGATTAGGGCACAACTGAAAGCCACCAGGGATGATGTTCACAATGTTAGGGCAGAGCTGAAAGCTACCAGGGATGAGGTTCACAATGCTCTCAATGAGTTCCAATCTAATCTAAATTCTCTCAAAGCTAGGGTAACTGAGACAGAAGATAGAATTAGTGATCTGGAGGACAAACAGATAGAGAGAAAGGATCAGGAGGAAGCCTGGAACAGACAGCTTAGAAGCCATGAAAACATAATCAGGGAAATAAATGATGCCATGAAACATTCCAAAATCAGAATTATTGGAATCCCTGAAGGGGAGGAGAAAGAAAGAAGTCTAGAAGATATAGTGGAACAAGTTCTTCATGAAAATTTTGCCAATCTCGTGAATGGAACCAGCGTTCATGTACTAGAGGCCGAACGGTCGCCACCCAAGATTATAGATTCCAGAAAAACATCAAGGCACCTGATAGTCAAATTGAGGAATCATAATTGTAGATACAATCTCTTGAAAGCTGCTAGGACAAAGAGGCTCCTTACTTAAAGAGGACAGCCCATCAGAATAACATCAGACCTGTTCACAGAGACCTGGCAAGCCAGAAAGGGCTGGCAAGATATATTCAGGGCACTAAATGAGAAGAACATGCAGCCAAGAATACTTTATCCAGCAAGACTGACATTCAAAATGGATGGAGAGATAAAGAGTTTCCAAGACCGGCAAGGCTTAAAAGGCTATGCAACCAACAAGCCGACACTGCAGGAAATATTAAGGGGGGGTTCTATAAAAGAGGAAAAATCCTAAGAATAGCATTGAACAGAAATCTAGAGACAATCGACAGAAAGAAAGACTTCAAAGGTAACATGTGGTCAATAAAAACGTATCTATAAATAATCACTCTCAATGTGAATGGCTTAAATGCACCCATAAAATCACACAGGGTTGCAGATTGGATAAAACGACAGGACCCATCCATATGTTGTCTACAAGAGACCCATTTCAAACCTAAGGATACACCCAGACTGAAAGTGAAGGGATGGAGAAGGATCTTTCATGCCAATGGGCCTCAAAAGAAGTCCGGGGTAGTGATTCTCATATCAGATGAATTAGATTTTAAACTAAGACTATAGTCAGAGATACAGAAGGACACTACATCATTCCTAAAGGGACTATCCACCAAGATGATCTAACAATTGTAAATATCTATGCCCCCAATATGGGAACAGCCAATTACATAAGAAAACTGTTAATCAAGATAAAGAGTCATAGTGATATGAATACATTAATCATAGGAGATCTTAACACGCCTCTCTCAGAAATAGACAGATCATCAAAGCAGAAAATCAATAAAAAAACAAGAGCATTGAATGACACATTAGACCAGATGGACCTCATAGATATATACAGAACATTCCACCATAAAACAACAGAATACTCATTCTTCTCAAGTGCACATGGAACCTTCTCCAGAATAGAACACATACTGGGTCACAAATCAGGACTCAACCAATATCAAAAGACTGAGATTATTCCCTGCATATTCTCAGACCACGATGCTTTGAAATTGGAGCTCAATCACAAGGAAAAGTTCCGAAGGAACTCAACACATGGAAGATAAAGACCACCTTGCTAAAGAATGCTTGGATCAACCAGGAGATCAAGAAAGAACTGAAAGAATTCATGGAAACCAATGATAATGAAGACACTTCGGTCCAAAACCTATGGGATACAGCAAAGGCGGTCCTAAGGGGGAAATACATAGCCATCAAAGCCTCCCTCAAAAAAAATTGAAAAATGCAAAATTAGCAAGACAGGAAACAACATGTGTTGGAGGGGATGTGGAGAAAGGGAAACCCTCTTACACTGTTGGTGGGAATGCAAGTTGGTGCAGCCTCTTTGGAGAACAGTGTGGAGATTCCTCAAGAAATTAAAAATAGAGCTTCCCTATGACCCTGCCATTGCACTACTGGGTATTTACCCCAAGGACACAGATGTAGTGAAAAGAAGGGCCATCTGTACCCCAATGTTTATAGCAGCAATGGCCACGGTCGCCAAACTGTGGAAGGAACCAAGATGCCCTTCAACGGACGAATGGATAAGGAAGATGTGGTCCATATACACTATGGAGTATTATGCCTCCATCAGAAAGGATGAATACCCAACTTTTGTAGCAACATGGACGGGACTGGAAGAGATTCTGCTGAGTGAAATAGTCAAGCAGAGAAAGTCAATTATTATATGGTTTCACTTATTTGTGGAGCATAACAAATAACATGGAGGACAAAGGGAGTTAGAGAGGAGAAGGCAGTTGGGGGAAATTGGAAGGGGAGGTGAACCATGAGAGACTATGGACTCTTAAAAACAATCTGAGGGTTTTGAAGGGGAAGGGGTTGGGAGGTTGGGGGAACCACGTGGTGGGTATTAGAGAGGGCTCGGATTGCATGGAGCACTGGGTGTGGTGCAAAAACAATGAATACTGTTACACTGAAAAGAAATTTTTTAAAAATGATATGAAATTTAAAAAAAAAGAAACTAAAAATAGAGCTTCCCTATGAACCTGCAATTTCACTACTGGATATTTACCCCAAAGATACAGATGTAGTGAAAAGAAGGTCCATCTGTACCCCAATGTTTATAGCAGCAATGGCCACGGTTGCCAAACTGTGGAAAGAACCAAGATGCCCTTCAACGGAAGAATGAATAAGGAAGATGTGGTCCATATACAAGATGCAGTATTATGCCTCCATCAGAAAGGATGAATATACAACTTTTGTAGCAACATGGATGGGACTGGAAGAGATTATGCTGAGTGAAATAAGCCAAGCAGAGAAAGTCAATTATCATATGGTTTCAATTACTTGTGGAGCTTAACAAATAACATGGAGGACAAGGGGAGATGGAGAGGAGAAGGCAGTTGAGGGAAACTGGAAGGGGAGGTGAACCATGAGAGACTATGGACTCTGAAAAACAATATAAGCGTTTTGAATGGGTGAGAGATGGGAGGTTGGGGGAGCCAGGTGGTGGGTATTAAGGAGGGCACATATTGCATGGAGCACTGGGTGTGGTGCAAAAACAATGAATTCTGTTATGCAGAAAAGAAATAAAAAATAAAATTAAATTAAACAAAAATAAATAAACTGGGTTAGTGGCTTTCTTGGGTTTGTTTGTTTGTTTTTTTATTTTTGTTTTGTTTTGTGTTTCTATTCACATGCAGGAGTTTCTTATACATTTTGAGTATTAGTTCCTTTTGAAATGTGAATGTGCACGACTTCTCCTTTCCATTCTCTTGATTATTGAAGAGAGTATTCTCCATGCTGTAGTCTTGGCATCCTTGTTGAAGATCATGTGTCCAGGTATGTATGTTCTTTTGGGGGCTCTCTATGCTAATTGGCTGTTCTCTCTGCCTGTTTTTATGGTAGTACCATAGGTTTAGAGTATTGTAGCTTGTGGCACGTGTTTTTTAAATTTTTTATTATGTTCAATTAGCCAACATATAATACATCATTGGTTCTTGTTGTAGTGTTCAACAATTCATTAGTTGCATATAATATCCATTGCTCATCACAACACATTTTAAGTAAGGAAGAGTGGAGTTTCCACTTTTTCCTCATGCTTGAGATTGTTTTCTCTATTTGACGTTGCATAGGTATTTTAACATGACCTATTCTGTTTTTATAAAATAACTTTGGGGTTTTGATAGGTGTTGCATTGAACTGTACATTGCTGCTTCTAAGATGTGGGTGTTGACCTTACTGTTTTGTTGTCCCAGGACCTCAAAAAGTACCTGGCAATGGTGCATGGGCCCAGGAAATACTGGAAAATGAATGATCCCATCAGGTCAGCACATTACTCAGCAAAAAACAATGAAGGGATAGTCAGTTATATCTCCCTCTTCTTTGGACTCTACAGCTCTATTATCCAGGGTGCTAGCCATTAGCCTATATCTCTTTGTGTATAACTAATTTCATTCAGTCATTCATTAACTCAATTAGCTCCAAGGAAAGAAAACATCAAATTGCTCAGTCACACTAGCCACATTTCCTGTGGATCCCTAAGAGTTGGAATTTTGTTTCCAAGTTTGGTTGTGAGAGCTATAGTAAACTTGAAAAACTGAGAGTGTGAACAGTTGATTCCTATAATTTCTCTATAACATTTCAGCTTCACAATTGCGATGAAGTTTTTGTTGAAGGGCTCAGATTCCACCAAGCCCAAAAACCTTTTGAGAACCCATGAAAAAAATCAGGGAGATAGTGGATGACCCACCGAAACCTTAACTACAGTAGGAAGAATGGCTTGGTGCCTCCCTCCAAATGTCCAAACAGGACTCAGCTAGGAATCAATGGGAGAGGGTTCTAGGTAACAGCTGGGTTGCACCTGCTGATCTGGAGTCTGCAAAAGTACATGTGAAGTCAGAACAGGGAAAAACGTGAAGAAGTTTGATTTACTCAGTTCATAACTTAATGACATAATAGGAAGAGGAATTGTGTCTATAGGCTCTGAGTGAACTATCTTGAAAAATTCTGTTCTTGCTTTGCTCTCTACAACTTTCATTATCATGAAACATGCATTCCCCTCACTTTGCCAGTGCTGAATGTCTGACATTCGGGTTTTTTGTTTGTTTGTTTGTTTGTTTGATTGATTGTTTATTTGTTTGTTTGCTTTGATTTTTTTTGTTGCTGTTTTGTTTTTGTTTGGTTTGGTTTGGTTTTTTGCTTGGCACATCCTATGAATTGTGCCCAAGAGATTAGGGGACCATTCTGCTAATGACTTGTCATGAATATATTCTGGCAGGGACTCAACTCTCTCACAGACACCTGACCCAGAGACAAAGTTCCAATGTGTACTGGGTGGTGAATGAAAGGTAACTGTCTCCCATTCAGCTTCTAGGACTTGTAACATCATGCTTCTGTTGTGCTTGCTCCTCCTTAAGGACCACTCACACACCCACATATGTTAAAGAATTTTATCTCTGGCATCACTGCATATGTTCCAGTGTCATTTCCCAGAGTTATGTGGGTGCATGTGCTTCCATCTGAGGGAGGCCCATGAGCAACCACACTGCAGATCCTCCATGGTGGTCAGGAACTCTAGAGGACTGTGTGAGGGACTGCTGGGCCTGTTTCAAACACTTGTACTCACAGCCCCCCTGACCTGTCACCTGTAATTGACCTGAGGGCAGAACCTCTGGGCAGCAGGTCCAGGGGTCACTGCTCCTCTCAGTACCAAGGGTTCCTGTCGTGTGATGTTGGCCTTGCCCCCATCACATCATTGTCATGACCACCCTGTGATCTTTCCTCAGGCAAGGTCAGTGCTTTCCTTCCAATGGTCGGGCCAAGCCCTGGCCAAGACTGTATGTTTATGGGGCCATATGTCATAAGGAAAAGTGGACAAGTTAGCATCCTCTAACTTTCACTCACCCTTTGTAACGTTTCTAGGAATTTTGGGGGTTGTTTCAGGTGAAAATGTCTCCTGAGTTCATGTCAGACTCAGAAAGTCACAGGCCACATGGAGGTAATTGACACTTTCTCCCTCAAGGTCCTCAGCAATCTCAGACTCAGGACAGCAACTCCCCAACAAGAAGAATCAGTGGATGTAGTGCATGGGTGCCACCATGTGGATTCTCTATCCTCCAGTACTTCCCTACTTCATAACAATGTGATTGGTGGAGTTTAACAGTAGAAAGGAAATGAAGCATATCTTAGGAGAGGAAGAGGGAGGGAAATATGGTAGGAGAGGAGCCAGGAGGGAGGAAAGTAATATCAGGCACAGACTCTCATGGAGAGAGTGATCTCCTGCGGGAGGGACAGGAGGACACATTCCTGGTCATGGAGAGAATGTGAGGCTGGAAAAGCTGGTCAGAGAACATAGAACCACTCCCTCCCTGCAGACATGAAGGGTTGGGGCCTGGCAGGGACTCAGAGCCAAGGACAAATCATCTAGAATTCAGGACACCTCATCCATGGAGCAGCAGGGTCTCCCATCTCCACTAACTGTGGTTTCCTTTCCCACAGCCATCCCGACATTATCAGTGCCATATCCACTCAAAGACTACTTTGCAGATTCTAAGGATTTAGATGCACACAATATGGTGCCCATCACATATTTCCTCCTTTCACCTCTTTCATTTTCTCTCCTTACAATGCATAGCTCTTCTTTGTAACTCTCACCCATTGTCTTTCTATGATGCTCACCCTGTGGAACCTGATCTCACCCAGGTACTTGAGACTTTGCCTCTTCAGGGTCTAGAAAATGTTCCTGCAGCCCCCCTCATCCCCTTCCTTAGCGCTGCCTGGCCCCTGAACCTGGGCCTGCACCACTGATTCATTGTGAACAGTCCTAAGTGGCCCAGCAGTGAGCCAGGCTGGGAGTCAGAAGGGCTGAGCTGAACAGACCCCAGAGAAGACTGGCCCTGACCTGGTCATGTCCACCATGGGTGTTTTCCTATCCTGGTGTCTCTGGTCATGCCTGACTCTCCCTTTCTTTCAGCTGTCAAATACTTCTCTATTATGGGACCTTAGAGAAAGAGCAAAGGGTGAAGTTTTGCAGGAGGAACACAAAGACAAATTGGAAATGTGGGATTCCTGCCATGAAAAGGGTACAGCAATCCAGTGCATATGCTGCTCATCCCTTTCTCAACTTACTTGTTAGATCTACAGTGTAATCAACCAAAATACTGTCCTGACTCCTATTTCCTGTCACCATGAAGAAGACAAGAGTATGGTCATAATCCATGCAGACCACTAGAGGATGCCCTGAGCACAAAACTATTCAAGCCCCTGAGTGTTCTGCCCTCCCAACATGGTAAAAGGAGCAGAGAGTTTCCACTGTTAATATCTAGGGACTTTGAGGCATTTAGCATTGGGTCTGACCATGTCTGATTCAGGCATCAGACAAATGAGTGAAGACTCAGGCCCTCTAGTGCTCATTCAAGCAAGGCATCTCACCTCCTCCTGCTTTGCATCCTTCTGGGCACATGGTTGGCCCTGGTACTGAGGAAGGGACATCAAAAAATCCCCATCTGAATGGCAGCTGCCTGTATGCTTGGGTCCCCTGATCCCATGATAACTCTTGTGGGTGATAAGGTCTAACTTAATGGCGTCATTTTCCAATGTGAGTTTTGAGGTTCTATGGATGCTGCCTTATTTGGCAGGCAAGGCCATCAGGGAATGGCAGTGCTATCTGGTCCTAAGGCAAATATGTCCAGCTCCTCAGCATGTACACTCTGCAATATCACTCCCTGTGTAGTACAGGAGTATGTAGTGATCACTATGCCACCCACAGTACCCCAATGTGCCCAAGGCCTATCCACAGAGAAGTCATATTGAGGAATCTCAGAGAGACTGGGAAGGAGACTGCCAAAGAGCAGAAGGAAACCACAGCCACAGAGGCAGCCTACAGGAGAAGGGTTCCTAATGGAATGGCAGACACAGTCTTCATTAAGTTTCTGGGGATCCATGCAGGTTTCTCTTCCTTCTTTTTTTAAATTTTTTTATTTATTTTCAGCATCACAGTATTCATTGTTTTTGCACCATATCCAGTGCTCCATGTAATCTGTGCCCTCTCCAATACCCACCACCTGGTTCCCCCAACCTCCCACCCCCTGCCCCTTCTTCTCTTCCTTCTTAAAAGGCTTGGTTCCTACAGAGATACCTCCAGCCCTCAAATCTCAAAGTATGTCCAACAAGAAGTCCTACAACTCTTGAAAGAGCTGTCCCAAACAAAATGATGTGTGATCTCATACAGCCCTACCTCTTGTTTCTCACAGCTACAGAGGAAGACACTCTGGCCATATCCCAGGCCTAGGTGTTCCAGAGGTCCTCACTGAAAGTGAGATAGACCCTTGGTGTCCAGATGCAACTTCAGTGGTTTCCCATAGGAAGAGTCATCAGGAAATGATGCATGCATAGCCATTGGGTAGAAACACACCTGGGCAGAAACACTGATCAGGGGCACTTGACAGTTGCAAGCCTCAGAAAAAGAGGATGTTTATCCTTCTAACCAGGAGACAAGACTGGGAACCCCTGTAGACAAGACAAAGGGACCTTCTGAGACTGCCACCAAACCCCAAGGTGGGTTTAGAATCACCTGTGAAGACCTAGCCTCTGAGAAGGATGCAGCACTCCAGGACACTACCAGTGCATTTCTGGTTGACTCCAAGGCCATCTTCAGTGACAGCACTTGGCAGCCTTCCAGTTCTTTCCCCTGCCTGGAGCAAGGTACACTCCACCAGCTCTTTCTCCAGCCCCCAGCAGGAATGCACAGCAGGAGAGATGCTGGATGAGGCAGAATTGTCAGGGCCCAGTGACGACCCTAAATTCCAGTTGGGCAGCACTGTGCATCCTTTATCTCAGAGGACACACAGTTCCCTTAATTCTCCCTCCTCCCTGTCAGAGACCTTATCAGTCCCCTCTTCACAGTCACTGTTCTCATCCCTGTCCTGTAGGTTGCTTAACCAATTGACATATAGCTGTTGATAATAATTTCTGATGACTGTTTCTATTTCCTTGACTAACCTAACATGATCTCTCTGCTTTCATTCATAATTTTATTAATTTTGGTCCTCTCTCTTCTTTTTGCTTAGTTTGGCCAGTGATTTATCAATCTTATTAATTCTTTGAAAGAACCTGCTTCTAGTTTTGTTTAAGTGTTCTAATATATCTACAAATTCTAACTCATCAATCTCTGCTCTAATATTAATTATTTCCCTTCTTATGCATGGGGTTATCTGAGTTTTTTGTTGATTTTCCAGTTCTTTAAGGTTTAAAGAGAGCTGGTGTATCATGTTGCCTGATCAAGCTTTACTACAAAGCTGTGATTACCAAAACAGCATGGTACTGGCACAAAAACAGACTCATACACCAGTGGAACAGAGTAGAGAGCCCAGATGGACCCACAATGCTATGGTCAAATAATCCTCAACAAAGCAGAAAAAAATATCTAGTGGAAAACAGACAGTCTCTTCAATAATTGGTGCTGGGAAAATTGAACGGCCACGTACAGAAGAAAAAACTCAACTATTCTCTTACACCATATACAAAGATAAACTCGAAATGGATAAAAGACCCCAGTGTGAGGCAAGAATCTACCAAAATCCTAGAGGAGGCAGCAACCTCTTCGACATCAGCCACAGCAAATTCTTTCAAGACATGTCTACAAAAACAAAGGAAACAAAAGTGAAAATGAACTTTTAGGACTTCATCAAGACAAAAAGCTTCTACATAGCAAATGAAACAGTCTACAAAACAAAGAGGCAACCCATGGAATGAGAGAAGATATTCGCAAAAAACTACAAAGGGCTGATATCCAAGATCTGTAAAGAACTCCTCAAGCTCAATCCCCCCAAAAACAGATAACTGCATCAAAATATGGGCAGAAGACATGAACAGACACTTCTCTATAGAAGATATACAAATGCTAACAGACACATGAAAAACTGTTCATCACCATCAGCCATCAGGGAGATTCAAATCAAAACCACATTGAGATACCACCTTACACCAGTTAGAATGGCCAAACTTAACAAGACAAGAAACAACAAGTGTTGGAGAGGATGGGAACCCTCTTACACTGTTGATGGGAATGCAATTTGGTGCAGCCACTTTGGAAAACAATGTGGAGATTTCTTAATAAATGAAAAATAGAGCTACTCTATGACCACACAATTACACTACTGGGTATTTACCCCAAAGACACAGATGTGGAAAGAAGGGCCATATGTACCCTAATGTTCACAGAAGCAATGTCCACAATCACCAATCTGTGGAAAGAGCCAAGATGCTCTTCAACAGACAAATGGATAAAGGAGATGTGAACCCTATATTCAATGGAATTTTACGCCTCCATCAGAAAGAATGAAAACCCAGCTTTTCTATCAACATGGATGGAACTGGAGATTATGCTGAGTGAAATAAATCAAGCAAAGAGTCACTTATCATATGGTTTCATTTACTTCTGGAGCATAAGTGATAAAATGGAGGACTTTAGGAAAAGGAAAGGAAAAATGAATGGGGGGAAATTAGAGGGGAGATGAACCATGAGAGACTATGGACTCTGACAAACAAATTGAGGGTTTTGGAAGGGAGGGGGTGGAAGGATGGATAAACCTGCTGGTGGTTATTAAGCAGGGCATCTATTGCATGGAGCACTGGGTGTGGTATATAAGGAAAGAATCTTGGAACACTGAATAATAAAATAAAATTTTAAAAACAACAAGAATTTCAAACAAATATCCCTCATGAATATGGATGGTAAAATTCTTAACGAGATCCTAGCTAATAGGATCCAATAGTACATTAAAATGATTTTCCATCATGACCAGGTGGGATTTATCCTTGGGATGCAAGGATGATTCAACATTCGCAAATCAATCAGTGTGATAGAACACATAAATAAGAGAAGAGCCAAAAACTTCATGGTCCTCTCAGTTGATGCAATCAAAACATTTGACAAAATACATCATGTTTCCCTGATTAAAACTGTGCAGAGGAAGACAAGATGGCAGGAAAGTAGGAGGAGGCGCCGTTTCAACCTGTACCCTAAAGTAAGCTGATTACCTACTAACTCCGACCACCCATGAAATCAGCCTGAGATAGGAATTATACAGGTCTGGATCTCTACGGGGCAGAAAGACGCCAGTGGGCGCGTAAAGCAGAGTGGGAACATCGGACTGATACTGGAAGATAAACAAAAGGGCGAGGGAGCCACCAGAGATGACTCATTGGAAAGTAATATCCCAATACGAGAGAGCCCAGCATCTGGGGACGAGCATTAACTTGGAGTCTGGTTGAAAGCACTCAAAAAGAGCAAAGGATCGCAGGGGAAAATTGTGGGAATTGGGGCAGCTAGGGACAGGGGCTTAAGTCCCCAGAACCAGGACAGCCACCCCTGGCGCTAAGCCAGAGAGAGTGTGGTGGAGAAACCAGGTCTTGGTCCCTGAGCCACCAGCGCACCTGAGAACACCTGGGGTCCGGCTCCCATGAGGGGCTGGGACCCGCACCAGCCGGCAGAATGCCACGCGATACTATCAGAGCCTGAGATGCGAGCACCCAACACCCTCCCCTGAGAGAGGTGCGCAAAGGTGCCAGCTGGGAGCTCTTAGACCTGCGCCGTACTATCAGAGCCTGAGACGGGCGTGCCCCACACCGTCCCCTGAGAGAGGTACGTACAGGCGCCATCTCAATGCTCTCAGACCCAGAAAGACCAGGCACTCCCAGCCTGGGCCACAGGAAAATCTCAGCGTGCGATCACTGCTTGGAACCTCTCTGGCGGTCTGGAGCTGCCCAGAGACCCGCCACTGTCATGGATTTGGATACAAGCAGGAGATACTGTGTCCCCAGGGACCACAACTCAGAACCTACTCTGCCAGTGGCTGAGGGGGAACTTAATGTGCTCTGGAGACCCAGAAGGGAAGACTGAGGCTTCACTCTGAGAGGGAGGTCGGGGTGCAGTTTGCTTTCCTCTAAACCTCCAAAAACCATCAAAAGCTGTCAAAGTGAGAGAAAAGAAATGAACAAACATAAAAACCTCCAGAGAATAAAAGTCTGAAAAAACAGTTTCCTCAGAGCCCACCCCCTTGAGGGGGGAGGGACAACTTAACTGAGGGAACATTGAAATCCCATGCAGCAGGCCCCTCCCCCAGAAAACCAACAAGAAAAAAAAAGGAAAAAAAAAAAGACGACAAAAGAACAACCACGACTACTTCATAGATACAACTTTTGGTTTTGATTCGTTCCCACTACTCTGATTCATTTTTTTAAGATAGATAATTTTTTAACCTGCTTACCATCACAGTGAGATGTCCAGTATATCAAATTCCATAATAACCTTTTAACCTGAACTTTTTGATACATATACCCGTGTTTTACTTTTGCTTTTCTATTTTTTTAATATTTTTAATTTTAGTTTTGTTTAGTTTACTTTATTTTTTTATTTTTTTTAATATTCATATAGAGTTAAACTTCAAGGTAACCCCTTTCCCCAATCAATGCTACCGCTATAGGTAAATCAATTTTTAATCCCCCTTTATCTTAGGAAAGTTGAGTCCCTTAACAAAGATATCAAGATACATCCAGGAAGAATCAAAATAATCTTCCTCACCCACACTGAGAATTTATAACCACTCTCCCATCTTTTTCTTCTGCCAGTGTTCCTGTGTATATGTGTTTGTCTTGAAAATATATAAATCTTATATTTGGGGTTCTTTTTGACGAGGTTCTTCTTCTTTTTTTTTTTCCTTTTTTATATATATTTTTTTCTCTTGTCATCTACTTTTATCAGTCCTTTTGTTTGTCTGTTTTTGTTTGTATACTTCATAAATCTTCCATTGGGGGCCATTTAGGCTAAGCCTTCTCTTTTATATTCCCTTTTTTCCCTGTCTGTGTGTCTGTCTCTCTTTTTTTGTTTCTTTTTATTTTCTCTTTTCTCTCATTTGGGTGGGGAACCTGATTTCTCAGAAGCGTTCCAGGGTGCACGTTGACTGCACCACGGGAGATACATCTAGCTATATCCGTTCAGCCATCTCCTACCAAAATGACTAGGAGGAGGAATGCCCAACAGAAGAAAAATACAGAGGATGGGCCTTCTGCAACAGAGCTAATGGCTATCGACATAGACAATATGTTGGAAAGGGAATTCAGGCTAACAATTATCCAGGCAATAGCTAGGTTGGAGAAATCCATGGATGATCAAACGGAATTGATAGGGCCAAACTGAAAGCCACCAGGGATGAGGTTCACAATGCTCTAAATGAGTTCCAATCTAATCTAAATTCTCTCAAAGCTAGGGTAACTGAGACAGAAGATAGAATTAGTGATCTGGAGGACAAACAGATAGAGAGAAAGGATCAGGAGGAAGCCTGGAACAAACGGCTTAGAAGCCACGAAAACAGAATCAGGGAAATAAATGATGCCATGAAATGTTCCAACGTCAGAATTTTTGGAATCCCTGAAGGGGAGGAGAAAGAAAGAAGTCTACAAGATATAGTGGAACAAGTTCTGTATGAAAATTTTCCCAATCTCACAAATGGAACCAGTATTCATGTACTAAAGGCAGAACAGTCTCCCCCCAAGATTATAGATTCCAGAAAAACGTCAAGGCACCTATAGTAAAACTGAGAAATCATAATTGTAGATACAATCTTTTGAAAGCCGCTAGGACAAAGAGGCTCATTACTTACAGAGGAAAGCCCATCAGAATAATGTCAGACCTGTTCACAAAGACATGGCAAGACAGAAGGGGCTGGCAAGATATACTCAGGACATTAAATGAGAAGAACATACAGCCAAGAATACTTTATCCAGCAAGACTGACATTCAAAATGGATGGAGAGATAAAGAGTTTCCAAGACCGGCAAGGCTTAAAAGACTAAACAACCACCAAGCCAACGCTGCAGGAAATATTAACTGGGTTCTATAAAAGAGGAAAAATCCTAAGAATAGATTTGAACAGAAATATAGAGACAATCTACAGAAAGAAAGACGTCAAAGGTAACACGATGTCAATAAAAATGTATCTATCAATAATCACTCTCAATGTGAATGGCCTAAATGCACCCATAAAACGGCACAGGGTTGTAGATTGGATAAAACGACAGGACCCATCCATACGTTGTCTACAAGAGAACCATTTTGAACCTAAAGATACACCCAGACTGAAAGTGAAAGGTTGGAGAAGCATCTTTCACGACAACGGGCCTCAAAAGAAGGCTTGGGTAGCGATTCTCATATCAGACAAATTAGATTTTAAACTAAAGACTGTAGTCAGAGATACAGAACGACACTACATCATTCTTAAAGGGACTATCCACCAAGATGATCTAACAATTGTAAATATCCATGCCCCCAATATGGGAACAGCCAATTACATAAGAAAACTGTTAATCAAGATAAAGAGTCATATTGATATGAATACATTAATAGTAGGAGATCTTAACAGGCTTCTCTCAGAAATAGACAGATCATCGAAGCAGAAAGTCAATAAAGAAACAAGAACATTGAAGGACACATTGGACCGGATGGACCTCATAGATATATACAGAACATTCCACCCTAAAACAACAGAATACTCATTCTTCTCAAGTGCGCATGGAACCTTCTCAAGAATAGACCACATACTGGGTCACAAATCAGGACTCAACCGATACCAAAAGACTGAGATCATTCCCTGCTTATTCTCATATCACAATGCTTTGAAACTGGGGCTCAATCACAAGGAAAAGTTCCAAAGGAACTGAAACACCTGGAAGTTAAAGACTACCTTGCTTAAGAATGCTTGGAACAACCAGGAGATCAAAGAAGAACTATAACAATTCATGGAAACCAATGAGAATGAATACACTTCAGTCGAAAACCTATGGGATACAGCAAAGGCGGTCCTAAAGGGGAAATACAAGGCCATCCAAGCCACCCTCAAAAAATTGAAAAATCCAGAACACAGCAGCTGTCTCTACACCTTAAAGAACTGGAGAATCAACAACAGATCAAACCAACTCCACACAGAAGAAGGGAAATAATCAAGATTAGAGCTGAGATCAATGAGGTAGAAACCAGAGATAAAGTAGAACGTATCAATGAAACTAGAAGCTGGTTTTTTGATGGAATCAATAAGATTGATAAACCATTGGCCACACTAATCCAAAAGAAAAGAGAGAAAGCCCAAATTCATAAAATTATGAATGAAAAGGGAGAGATCACAACTAACAACAAGGAAGTAGAAACAATCATCAGAAGTTATTATCAACAGTTATATGCCAATAAGCTAAGCAACCTAGATGAAATGGATGCATTCCTGGAAAACTATAAACTCCCAAAATTGAACCAGGAAGAAATTGACAACCTGAATAGACCGATATCTAGTAATGAGATTGAAGCAGTGATCAAAAAATCCCAAAAAACAAGAGCCCAGGACCTGACAGATTCCCTGGGGAATTCTACCAAACTTTCAAAGAAGAAATAACACCTATTCTCCTGAAGCTGCTTCAAAAAACTGAAGCAGAAGGAAAACTTCCAGACTCTTTCTATGAGCCAGCATTACCCTGTTCCCCAAACCAGGCAAAGACCCTACCAGAAAGGAGAATTTCAGACCAATATCCCTGATGAATATGGATGCTAAGATTCTCAACAAGATCCTAGCAAACAGGATCCAACAGCACATTAAAAAGATTATCCACCATGACCAGGTGGGATTCATCCCTGGGCTACAAGGATGGTTCAACATTCGCAAATCAATCAATGTGATAGAACAAATTAATAAGAGAAGAG
>PJEN01018661.1:0-31603 GCA_004024605.1 Pteronura brasiliensis
GAGGACAAGAGCAGAGGGGAGGGGGAGGGAGGAGCAGGGGGAGGGGAGGACAGCACGCAGAGGAGGGACCATGTGGCAGCAGTGGCCTCTTGCAGGCTCCGCTGGGTGAGTCCCCTGGGGTTGAGCACATGATCAGAGGGTCCCCGCCTGTTTTCACGTCTCCAAGAGGAAGTCATGGAGCCCCGCTTTCTCAGGCGATCGCTCCAATAGGAAGACCCCCCAGGGCCCGTCTGGAGGCAGAAGGCGGTCAGCTGACACGGACTCAGGAGCACCCGCTGGGGAGAGGACGCCAGGCAGGGTAAGGGAAGGACACTTGCTGCACGTACAACGGGGACACCAGAGCTCAGGCGCTGTCCTGTCTCGAGAACCTCCCCATGTCCGGTCGGCGGGGCGTGAGCCTTTGTGCTCCTCCACCCCCACCCTGGCTGGGCATGGGTGTGTGGTGCCATCCCCAGGGCGTGTGCCCTCCTCATTCCACCAGCCCCGGCATTGTAGGCCGCCAGTCCCAGGTCCCATCCACACACGGAAAGCAGGGGATTTATACCCCACACCCCAGTGCATGGGGTGCTGTGAGGGTCAGCTCAGCCACACCTGGTTGCCTCCCGCTGCCCTTGCCACCTCGCCAACCACGGTCCATGGAGCACTGTCCACAGTTAGCGCCGGAACCTGGGTGACAGGGAGCCGGGAAGTACACTGTTCATGCACCCCAGCCCTGGGCCCTGCAGCCACGTGCACCTGCCTGGCCAGGTCCCGGACGGCCCCCCTGGACAGCACTGACCGGAGGCTTGGCTGCCCCCTGGGAGCCCTGTCTCCACTGCTTCTCCACTGAGCTACTGGCTCGTCCAAAGCTGTCGCGAGTCACGCTGCTCCACAGCAACTGAAGCCTATTCCTGACCTTTTCAAAGACGTGAGCAAACCCACGTGCTATACAGCAGAAACGGTCAGGACTTGGGAACCGAGCCCACGGCTGTTTCAGACGGGTCTGGTGTCCATGTGACCAGAGCGTCCAGCCTCATTGGACACAGCTCCCGCTGGGTGACCCCCGCGTCACCCAGGGGCCGAGGACACAGAAAGGGCCCAGCATTGTACCCAACGTCACCTTGCACCTGGAGAATGCTGTGGGTCCCCTTCTCCCTCGGAGCCTGCTGGCCGGGGTCAGCTCCGCGGGGCCCCCGCTCTGGGGATGGACAGCCCGCACTTTGGCCACCTGCTGCCCTCCCGTGGGCGCTGGCGTGCCCCGAGAGACCCTGACCCTGGAAGAGACAATGTCGGGGTGAGGTTAACACCTCGGCGCCCGCAGTTCCCTTGCCATCTCGTGTCCTCCGCGGCACGGCTTGCGAGCTTTCTTAGGAGCTGGGCCGTGACCTCCACGAGCCTCAGGCTGGGGAAGGTTCTGGGAAGGAGGCACGAGCCATCCTGGGACCAGCTCACTCTCATCTGTAGAGGGTGGCGGGGCGCCCACAGGCAAGGACGGGATGGCTGCGGCCAACCTGGATGCCACCTGCCCTCCGGGAGTCCGACCCGGACCCGCCAGCACAGGGCTTGGGCAAGGCTCACCGTGGCAGGGCAGAGAGGCGGCCCCACACAGGGGAGCAGAGGGGACCGAGGCCTGCACAAACGGGAGCTCTCAGTGGGGAGGCAGAGATTGGAAAGCACAAGGACCACACGTCCCCCAAACGTCAGGACAAACCAGCAACCGCACCCCTCTCGCGTGGCCTCCGCTGGGGCTCCTGACAACGGGCCTCGAGCTCCCTGGGGAACAGGCCCATCTTTCCGCAGGATCCGCCCTGCTCGGGGTCCCCGCCCTGGGCTTGACCAGCCGTGTCCAGGCCACGGCTGAGGGAGACACAGAGAAACAAAGACACAGAGACACATAGATGCAGAGACGCAGAGACACAGAGACACAGAGAAACACAGCTGTATTTACCTCTTGCATCTTGTTGACGTCTGCCGTCCTCCCGCGGGAGTGAGGGCCTGATTTAAACAAAGTCCGAGTTATGATGTTAAAGCCGGAATCTAGGGTTCTCTGGGAGACAGCCTCCCTCAGGAAATAGGCCTCCCTGAGACACGGGACGTGGCTGCCAGTGTGGCCCGCCCCCGGGGCATGGGCTGCACGGCCCCTTGCGAGGCTTTCACGCGGTCGGAGTAAAGCTCGCTGTCCTCGCAGTGAACAGCAGCGAACATGGGGACCGGGGGAAGGGGAGACACGAGGTGTCCTCTGCAGGATAGAGGGCGGAGACTTCACCACTAGCCATCGCTGTGGTTTGTAAACAAACAGGAAACACCTTCCAGGCTTTTCCTAAACACACACTTACCCTGAGCTGCCTCGGCCTGCGCTCTTCTCAGGGGCAGGCAGGGCTGCGCACGGAACAGCCTGCTGGCTTCCTGCAGAAGGAAGGGGGGCTGCTGGGGGCGGGCATGCTACTGTGTGGAGGACCCGGGCCAGCAGGGCATGTGGACGGGCCGCCCCGTACCTGGCTGAGCCTCAGGAGCAGCGACAGGAGCTGTGCCCCGGGAGCAGCCAGCAGCGAGCACAGGAGCCCTGTCTGGAAGGACCCAGTGGCGGCATCGGGGGTGCCGAGAGCCCATGGGAGCTGTAGGAAGGCAGCAGTGAGGACACGGGGAACGAGTCCGCTGTAGTCACGGAGGTCTTTAAGGTAAACGGGTACCCTGTGTTTAACCAAAGCCCTGTCTCCCTGAACCCTTGGAAACAATGGAAACTCGCAAGGAATCCTTCTGTTTTTCTAAAATACACATCTCTCCAGGTTGAACGAACGTGTGCTGCGTGCCCACTTCCTGCTGGGCAAGCTTCCTGCGCCCCTGGCTGAGTCCTTGCCACGATCTGATGAGAAGGCGTCCGTGTCCCGGACACATTCTATGTCCCCAACATGAGCAGAGAAGATCAGACAAAGGGTCCACCCCAGAGGGGAGGGCGAGTTCAGGACCGTGGCGTGTTCCTGTCCTAGCTGGACCCTGCCTTTCAAATTCTCGCTGCCTGGACAGATTTATCTGGCCAGAGGATTTTTCAAATTTGAAATAACTGCCAACTTTAGAAAAAAAAAAAATCCAGGAGTGTGCTCTGGGGACAGTCCAGACTGCTCACTCCGGAGAAGTCACACTCCGTGGCAGGAGGGCACGAGCTCTGCATGGCAGAGATCAAGGAGGGAGGCCTGTGTCGGCCCCCGCGCCCCACCCCTGGCTCCGTCCAGGCCAGCCTCCCCTCTGTGGTGCTCAAGGCACCGGGCTCCCTCCCCCGACTTGGAATCTTTCTGCCAGGACTGTGAGTTTCGCTAATGCCAGGGCTGAGAACCTGTCGATGGCCAGTCTGGGAAGCGGAAGCCGCTTCCAGGAGAATCCAGGGCCTCCCACCTGCTCCGGTCCTGCCGCGGTGAGCAGGGCGGCGAGACAGGCGTACGCGCACAGCAAGGCGAAGGCCACAGTGAGGCGCGCGGTGTGCGGGAAGCCGCTGGGGGACGGCCGGCTGTACACGGAGGCCCAGACGTGGAAATCCTCCAGATACTCCGTGAACTTGGAATACAAGAGCTGAAACAGACCGGGAGAGAGACGCTGGACCAATGGTGAGAACTCCTGGTGGGCAGGCAGTGATTCTCTGGGCGATGCCACTAGCTTGCCAGCTCGTCAGCCCATCGCTGGGCCTCCCAGGCCCTCACTCGGCATCCTGGACCTGCGCTGGGGCACCCGCGGCTCTGGGACAAGCTGTCCCTCTGCCTTTCCCGTCTCACCCCCAAGCATCTTCACGCCCTGCCCCGCGGAGCCTCTGTCTACAAGGCCTCCCTGTTCCCAGCACACTGCCCGCAACACAGGTGATTTTCACTGCGGGCCGGGAGCGTGCCTGGCCCTGGGTGTCCTCAGCAGCCCTGAGGGGTCGGCCACATGGCGGGCAGCTCGCCACCTACAGAATCGCGCTGGGTACAAAAGGTTCAGTTCAACCCGAGGAGCGCTCGGTGCTCAACGCTATTCTAGGAAAACCGCGACGAGCATTAGAGCACAGAGGCAAATCCAGGGAAAACAGGCTGAACGAGATGAGCATATATCTTCGGGATATGGCTCAGTCGGTGGGGCGACTGCTTTTGGCTCAGGTCATGATCCCAGAGTCCCGGGATTGAGTCCCGCATCGGGCTCCCAGCTCCACGGGGCGTCTGCTTCTCCCTCTGACCTCTCCCATCTCATGCTCTCTCTCACTCTCTCAAATGGATAAATGAAATCTTTAGAACGAGAAAAGGAATGTATCTTCATCAATGGACTGGCCAGCAGGTGCTCTCAGGACTAACACGTACAGACTTCTCCCCACAAGTTCTCAAGCAAAACGGCTGGAGAATGAACGTGACTGCTGTGTCCGTCACGATCGCGCACAGACTCTGGTCTGAGGGAAAGTGCCGGCCGAGCCAGGCCCTCAGCTGTGGGGGCTGAAGACTTTCCGTACTGCCCGCGCCCGTGGTTGTTGTCTTACTCTGTTGGCAGTGCCCACGTGGTGAGCCCGGCCCTCGCGCCCGTGACAGGTGGTGACAGGGACACGCTGGAAAGAAGGATCTGGTGACGTGGGAGGACACCAGCCCTCCCTGGCCTCCGCCCGCCTGAGACCAGCTGCGAAACTGGGCTCTGGCAACACAAAGTCCCCGTTGAGGTGTCTCTATGACTACAGGAAAGAGAACCACCACGTCCAGCAGGCACACCCGGCCCTTCAGTGACAAGTCTACAGAAAAGTCACGGGGACAATTCGCCAGAGAGTCCAAAATGCCTAAGTGTCATCCCAACTGGATCCCAAACCCTTTCCCGGAAGATCGGGGGCGCGCGTAGAGCAAGTTTCATGGGGGTTTGGTGAGATTCTTGGTCCTGTCTTTGCTCTTGATCCCGTGCATTTGGCCCCCAGGTCACGCTCGTACGGCTGCCTGGCCATCTTGGGGTTCAGGATACACAGGGCGCTGCCGTCCTTACCTAGTGGCCCTCTGGACCCCGCAGACCTCGGGCAACAGTAAATTCTGCAAATGTTATTACGTCACCGCAGCAGTGCCTGAAGGGGAACTCATCCTCGCCCGCGCTGGCCGGCTCGACGCCCCATTGACAGCACGGCCACATTGACGCCAGCTGCAGTGCGGTTTAGGGAAACAGTCACAGGGAGAAGCAGCGCTGGCATCGCAGCTGGCCAGCCGGTCACCTACCTTCCAGAAGCCGAGGCCCCGGCGCAGGCAGCCCAGCTCCCGCTCCACACGGCCGTCCTCCCTGCTCGCGGCCAGCCAGCACTCGGCGGGGAAGAGCCAGCTCCTCCTGGGCCCGGGCCCCAGCTCTCCCACCATGACGTGGCTCACATACCAGGCCGGGGAGGGCCCACGGCTGTCGTGCCAGAGGCGGATGCTCTGGAGCGGGCCCAGCAGAGCGGGGGCGCTGAGGACACACAGCAGCCACAGTCAGGATGGGGTCTGGGCGGTGGGCGCCCCGCAGGGCAGCCTCAGCCTCAATTCTCACCCACGGAGACACCTCGGACCTGTCGAGCCATGCGCTAGGACCCACAGAGCCCCTCTGGAGTGTGGGGCGTGGACAGGGAGCTCCTGCAGGCCCCTGGCCATGCTGGTCAGTAATCCCACGCTCCACTCCCACATGCCCGCCAGCCCTCTAGAGCCCCGTCCGCCCCAGCTCCCTTACGCATCTGTGTCCGGTGTGGACGAGTCTGGAGCTCACCTCTTCTTAGTGAAGACAGGACCCAGACCGACACAGACTGTACACAAGGTTCTCCAGGAGAAAAGCATTTAGTGCAGCTTCTCCTCATGGTCTGAACCACTTGGACTCCTGGGAAGTGACCCCTCCCCGTCCAGCCACACTATGGTCTTTGCACGGCCACGGGTCCTTGCTCTTCCCAATGTAGGGGGACCCAAATTAGCTGAGTGGTCACCGCGCCGTCTGAGCACCCCCAGAGTGTAAACTAGCACCCCCTCGCACACTCCCGCACGAATCTACATCCAAAAGCACCGTGAACGACTTCGTAAGACCGTCTGCGCACAGAGCCACACCATTGGGACGGGCCTTGCTCACCTCAGGACGAAAGTGTGTCTGGAATTCCTTTCGAACAGGGGCTTCTCCGGACAATAGAGTTCTCTGGGTTCTGAAGACCCGTTCTCACCACGTAGAACAATGTAAACCTCGAGACAAAAACACAAGGTAGGGGTTTGAGATTCTGGACACAGAACACTAAGCTGAGTCAGAAAGGGGTATCGTCTGCCAGCCCCCAGCCTTTCCAGAGCCTTCTGGCCCGAGGGACCAAGGGGACACCCAGTTCTGTCGTGCACGGCCCCTCCCATGCTTCCCCAGCAGAGGCCCGGGAAAGAGCGCCTGTCCTGCCAGGCTGGCCAGATTTCTATGTATTTGATCTAGAAGAGCTAGATGGCAACTCGGATTCCCTAGGGCACGTGTTGGTCTCAGGAAGGAGCGGACAGACAGTGGGCGTGTCCTCCTCTCTCGGCTCAGACGGAGACGGGGAAGGCCTGAGGGCCCTCTGGGGGCTGTGACCACGACCGGGCTAGATGAGGTGCCCGCGGACACACTTTCCCAGCTGCGTGGGGTTCACGACTCCCCACCGGGGTGGGTTCTCTGGCCCAGAAACACACGGTCAATCTTTCCTTATTTTTTCCAGTTTTTAAAATCCTTCCCCATCGCAGAGCACGCATTTTCTTCGAGAAGTTTCTAAACTTTGTTTTAGTCTGCAAGTCTACAGTCTGTGGAGCTGCTTTGGAGTATAACGTGAAGTAGGGCTTTACTAGGGCTTTCTTCCACAGGAAAAGCCACGGTCCCCCAGTATCTTGTGCAATGGCCCCTTTTCCTCCCATCCTGCCCCGTGATGCCCAGCTCCAGCTGTAGCCCCATGCCGTCGTCTGTCTGTCTGCCTCACACGGGGCTGGACGTGCTGGCTGCTCTCCACGGAGAAGGTGGAGGGGCCGAGGGTTGGGGCGTGGCCCTGGGAGCGAGGAGGGCTCACATCGGCAGGCACGAGGGAGTGCACGGTGGGGGGAAGGAGCCCCCGACTCTGGATGGAGGAAGATGGGGCAGCTGGGAAGGTCCGTCTCCACGTGGGGCGTGTCGGGGCCGTCACTCACGCCATCCACAACCTTGCACACCACAGAGTGCGAGTGCCAGGATGACCCACTTACCTTGGCACTGCAGCGGGCAGGGGACCGGAAGCCTGTGTCCACGACAAGTGCGTACAGCTGATGGCCGGGAGGAGCATCTTCTTGCAGAAAAATGTAACCAGCTTTCTCCTTCTCCTGAAAATCTTCACGGCTGCTTTTAGTAACCAGAAGTGCATAGAGCACCGTAAAAACCACAACCAAGATGCTGGGAAGCAGGTTCTCCGGGCGTCTGTAATGAGAGGAGAGGAGCGAGTGGTGAACCATAGAAATAACATTCGCGCAAAGACTAACCAATGCCCCCCCACGCTGGCTCACACGCACGCAGACCCACACGCTCACATGCACACCCACACGCACGATCTCACGCACAGAGAAGCCCACACTGGTCTCCACTGATACGTTTGTAAATGCTCGTCTGTCTCGTGACTGCGAGGAGAAAGTAGATTCTTACTGGGGCAGGAGACCAAGCAAGGAAGGGTGGAGGGAGCTGCGAGGCCTCTGCCGTCCCCGTGCTAGGACAGGTCTGAGTCCCTCTGGGGAAGGAGCCGCTGGAGGCCGACTCAGGCATAAGGACTCGGACAGAGACGCCTGGTGAGACACCAGCTTCTGCATCTGAAGCCCATGTGGGGCGGCCACCCAGGGCCTCTCTCCGAGGACCTTTCTTGGTGAAACGTGGTAGAACAGCCGTCTTGCTGCTTATGTGAAGACTCAGGAGAACGATGTCCGCAAAGTGCTTCATGTGGGCGTATCAGACACTCCCTCCCTCTTGGAGACCCTGCCTACGTGCCCCGTCCCTCCCACCCCGCGTGCTCGGGCTACCTGCTCCCCACCGCACCTGGCCCTCGCCTCCTGCTCCCGGCACTGGAGCTGGCCAGACCCCTCCAGACCCACAGAGTGGGGTCCACTGCGAGTCACTAGTGCCAGGACCCCGACCTGGAGTCTCACGGGACTCTGATGAGGTTTCCGAGGGCAGGTGCTTCACAGGGACGCTGGTCCCCCAGAATGCACCTGTCCCTGCCTGACTCGAGGTGCTGCCTTTTATCTGGGTGTCCCTAAGGCCTGTCCCCCCTCAAGTCATATCTGAAAGCACAGTTGAACAGCTGTCCTGAGTCCCACCCGCTGGACTCCTGGTGGCCTCACTGTCCCCAGCACCTGTGGTGTCAGTGACCCTCTGGCTGGTCTACAGAGCAATCAGCTCTTTGAAGACCGATTCAGTAACACAGCGTGGAAGGTTCCCACTACATCAGCATGAGGGAGACCCAACGCTCTGCAGGAAATGTTGAACCTGCCACCGATACTCACTCCGCAAACCCCCACTTGGTGTCTGCTGCGGCCGAGCCCGGTCGGGGCTCCGTGTGCGTGACTGGGCAGTGGGCTCCTGCCCGCACAAGCTCACCCTCTACTCACCCACAGTTCAGAATCCAAATACACGTGTTCTGTGTAAAACACGCGCCACAGAAACAAGCTTGAGTTGGAATCCACTATCTAAACTGGGACACTTTTGGGGCGCCTGGCTGGCTCAGTTAGAAGAGTGTGTGATTCTTGATCCTGGGGTCGTGAGTTAGAAAAAGCAGCTACAAGGGGACTTTTGAAGAGGAGGAGGGAGCTATGAAAACGCACAAAGCAGGAGGGCACACCACCGTGTCCTCGCTGACGAGACTGCCCCAGTGAGTGCCCACTGACCAGGGTCCCGGTGAACCGAAGCCGAGCTGGACGGGATGTATGCTGACTTTCTCAGGCTTTGTGTCTCCTGTCCATGGATGTAGGGATGGACAGACAGAGAAGATTCCAAAACTCTAAACAGTAACAGGTGACATGGGTTTCACGCATCCGTGATCTGGAAAACGGAACTCACCTCTGCCACTTGGAAACGTCACTCATTGAAAAGGTGGCATTCAGGCTTCTTCTCGCCACAGACGCCGGCGCGAGGCGGTCGTAGCTGGGAGGGAGGCGCGGGTTAGGACGCCAAACGTGTGCTGAGAGTGTCGTCTACCGCGTCACGTACGCGGGTTAAAGGAGGGGCAGAAAGGTTGACGGGTTCTAGTCATTCTAACCTCACGGGACGGCTCAGTGTGCACACGGTGCCCGGTCGGGGTCAGCCCAGAGCCCGGCAGGTGTAAGCCCAGCCCTGCTGTGGGCGGACGCATGGCCACCACCGTCCACCCACGAGCGCGTTTCAACAGACGTCTACAGCCGTCACCTCGGCAGGGGCACAAGAGCCCTGGAAAGCCAGACCCTGCTCTCCGAGAGGCTGCAGCCCGGAGGGAGCCGGGCCCGCAGACGGGGAGGGGCGCACGAACCAGGTACTGCGGCCGTTTTCACAGGGACCCGGGGCTAGGGAGGCCAGGCACGGGGCCCCATGCGGAAGAAAGTACAGTGAACTTCTAAAAGTCTCCAGTTTGTCCTCAACAGTACGTCTGTACCTGCAGCTCACTTTCTCCGGAGATGTTCCTGGCCGTGGAGAGAAGCCTGTGGATTTCCACTCCCTCTCTTCCCAGAAGAGGCACCGCACCCACTGGAAACACACCGTGTAGTTCACTGCCTGTGCGAAATGTTTGTTCGGAGGGCTTCTGTAGTAGTCAGCGTCCAGTAATGATAAATATCCCAAGTGGGTGTCTAAAGAGGGAAAAACAAACACACCTGAAATTTGCAGAAAGACGTAATGTATTCCCAGGGGGCCAGAGCAGTGGGCAGCAGGACAGGGGGCAGGGCTGGCAGAGGAGAGGCTGGTGGGGTAGGGGAGAGGCCCTCTGGTACTGCCTCTCCCAGGGCACGGAAGCTGCGAGGCAAATGGGTCCAGGCAGGCCCCCCACTGCCGATTTTCATGGGGGCTGGCAGAGTGTGAGATAAGTTTGCCTACATGCCAGCACCCTCTGGACACCCTGAATGGGCCACCCCCCGGCCAGGAGACACAGGACCCCGGAGGCAGCTCCCCCAGCTCCACACAGCCCCTTCCTGCTTCTCCATGTCCCGTCAGCCAGCTGCTGGTCCTGGGTCTGCGCGGTCCCCATGAGGACAGCACAGTGACCGTGCATTGTTAGTCTATCACTTGGGAGTAACTTTTCATGTTTAGAAGGAAAAATATTTGACATTCCATTTATTTAAAATTTGTCCCTAAGAGAATGCAGGCTGGTGCAGCCACTCTGGAAAACAGCGTGGAGGGTCCTCAAAAACCTGAAAATAGAGCTACCCTATGACCCAGCTATTGCACTACTGGCTATTTACCCTAAAGATACAAACGTGGTGCTCCGAAGGGGCACGTGCACCCGAATGTTTATAGCAGCGATGTCCACAATAGCCAAACTATGGAGAGAACCTAGATGTCCATCCACAGATCATCCACAGATGAGTGGATAAAGAAGATGTGGTATATATACACAATGGAATACTATGCAGCCATCAAAAGAAATGAAATCTTGCCATTTGCGATGACGTGGATGGAACTAGACGGTATCATGCTTAGTGAATTAAGTCAAGCAGAGAAAGACAACCATCATATGATCTCCCTGATATGAGGGAGAGGAGATGCAATGTGGGGGGTTTGGGGGGTAGGAAAAGAAAAAATGAAAGAAGATGGGATTGGGAGGGAGACAAACCATAAAACACTTAATCTCAAAAAACAGACTGAGGGTTGCTGGGGGGAGTGGGGACGGGAGAGGGTGGTGGGGATATGGACATTGGGGAGGGTGTGTGCTATGGTGAGTGCTGTGAAGTGTGTAAACCTGGCGATTCACAGACCTGTACCCCTGGGGATAAAAAACACATTATATGTTTATTAAAAAATTTTAAAAAAATTTGTCCCTAAGACTTTTTTTTAAAGATTTTTTAAAAGATGTATTTATTTATTTGAGAAAGAGTAGGGGGAGGGGTAGAAGGAGAGGAAGAGAGATTCTCCAGCAGACTCCGTGCTGGGCACAGAGCCCGACGTGGGGCTCGATCCCACGACCCTGAGATCATCACCTGGGCCAAAACCAAGACTTGGACACTCAACTGACCGAGACACCCAGGCACCCCTTGCCCCTAAGACTTTTCATTAAGCGATGTTGGGACAAGTAGCTACTAACCTGCTTGTAAAAATAGGAAATCAGATCTGCATCTCATGCCCTCTACAACACCATCAATCAGAGACCTAAAGGCAAGCTCACGGGGCTGTGCAGACACAAAAAGAAATCATAGATGTGAATGATCTTCTCTCATAACCTGGCATAAGGAATGAATTTCTAACAAGGACTCACTCACAATCTAAGGGTAATTTTTAAAAAGTTCATAAACATTATTTAAAAAAAAAAAAAAGCTTTTGCAAAACAAAATAGCTCAATAAAAACAAAGTTGGAAACTGTAGGAGTTAAGAAAAAATAAACTCAAGACAGAAATGGATGTATATGGACAGCTCACCAAAAAAAAAAAGAGGTAAGGCCTTTAAGTGTATGAAGAAATGCTCATATCACAACATATATTGCATATTAAAACTACCATTTCTCAAGTAACCATCTGGCAAAATTCAAAATCTTGAAAACATAGTCTGTTAGCGAACCTGTGGGGAAACAGGCCCTGTGTTCATACTGGGCGGGCTGGGTGTGGAGTTCGGCCACTTTTACAGAAACTGCACACACGTTTGCCCTTTGACCCTGGAACACCGCACCTAGACTCTTCCTGTGTCCCTGGGTAGCTACATTTTTTAGCCTTTTAATTTTTTAAAAATTTTTAAAATATTTTTTGAAGATTTTATTTATTTGACAGACAGAGATCACAAGTAGGCAGAGAGGCAGGCAGAGAGAGAGGAAGGGAAGCAGGCTCCCCGCTGAGCAGAGAGCCCGATGCGGGGCTCGATCCCAGGATCCTGGGATCATGACCCGAGCTGAAAGCAGAGGCTTAACCCACTGAGCCACCCAGGCGCCCCTTTTGGCCTTTTTAATAAGGCTTAGACATCTGAACAACAGAAATGCCTTACATATTTTTTTAAAAAATTAAATAAAAACAAAAGGAGATCATGGGCACCTGACTGGCTCAGGGGGTCAGGCACGTGACTCTGGATCTCAAGGTTGTGAGTTCGAGCACCATATTGGGGGGTAGAGATCACTTAAAAACAAACAAAGAAACTCTTGAAAATGAACAAACAAGCAGAAAAAGCAAATGGAGAACAGTGACCCTTCATGTTAAACATATTTAGAAAAAAACCAATAAACCCAACAGTCCATAAAACTGACAGCGGAAGTCCACACCGAAAAGAACTAACCCAAGCAGTTTTGACCTCATACTCTTGGGATGACGTATCCTAAGAATGTAAAGTAAAACCTGACAGAAACAAATGAGTGGTTAAGCATCTGCCTTCGGCCAGGTCATGATCCCAGGGTCATGGGATCGCGTCCCGCATCGGGCTCCCTGCTCAGTAGAGACTCAGCTTGAAGATTCTCTGTCCCTCTGCCTCTCTCCCTGTTGGTGCTCTCTCGGACTCTCTCCTCAATAAATAAATAAATAGAACCTCTCTTCCCCCCACCCCCAGATTTTATTTATTTATTTGACAGACAGAGATCACAAGTAGGCAGAGAGGCAGGCAGAGAGAGAGAGGAGGAAGCAGGCTCCCCACTGAGCAGAGAGCCCCATGCGGGGCTCGATCCCAGGACCCTGAGATCATGACCTGAGCCGAAGGCAGAGGCTTTAACCCACTGAGCCACCCAGGTGCCCCTAAATAAAATCTTTTAAAAGAAATAAACTGCCACTGAGAATCCGGTAACAGATTTGTCCATTTTGAAAAGAAAGGAAGCGCTCAGTGGGATGGGTTCTCAGAGGAAACGTCACATCCCGTACGAATGTGGAGACAGGGGACAGGTGCATGAGCCAGGAGCCGTCCCCGTGCAAGGACCACAGCCCGTAGAATCAGCTGGACCTGCGTGTTGATGCCGCTGGGACACCCCCCCACCCCGAAGCACACTACCTGTTTGTTGCCTTCGGGGGAGAACAGAGACCCTGGTGCGGGCTGTGGGAAGGCCCTGGAGACACAGTTGCCGGCCCCAGGCAGCAGAGCGGCCAACAGGAGCGGCCGACACAGGTGTCAGAGGAGCGGTCAGCAGAGAGACCTCGGGGACCGAGAAGGTGCCCCAGACAGGCCAAAGTGGAATGCTGAAGGCCAGCGGGGCGGGGGGCGGGTTGGACGTGAGCAAGGGAGGCGATGCAGGACCGTGGGGAGCTGCCGGGAAGGTGCTGGGGCGGAGACGACCGCGGTCAGGCTGTGCCCAGACGGGTCCACCTGCTCGGACGAGGCTCCCTGCCTCCACCACGAGCGAGGAAAGACACCGCTACCCGTGCCCACCTTCTTACAGCGCATGTCATCACGCCAACAACTACAAATTGCGGCACCAGGCGCGCCTGGGCAGTGCAGTCCGCTGAGCGTCTGACTCTTGGTCCTGACCAGGGTCGTGATCGGCTCAGGTCGTGGGATCGAGCCCCACTTCAGTCTCTGCTCTCAGTGTAGAGTCTGACTTGGAGCCTTTCTCCCTCCCGCTATGCCCCTCCCTGCTCTCTCTCTCCAATAAATAAGTGAAATCGTAACAAAATAAGAACAAACATAAACATCATGGGGCCTTGCCCACTGACCTCTCAGAGGACCAGCAGGTACATGCACGTGCACCGTGTGCTCGTCCCAGACGTAGACCTTCTTCACGAGGAAGTCAGAAGGAGTCGGCTGCTCGGAGAACCTGGGATGGAAAAACAAAGCAACATTGTATAGTCCTGTTTGTTGTTTCCTTCCAAAGGCCTCAGTCATAGGGTTTTGAGCAAACATCCTTCTGGTGACAAGGACACAGGCTGGGACTCCATGGCGTCACTGGGCTTTCGACAAGGGCCACATGACCCTGTCCGTCCTCACTCACTACAGACTAGGAACTTCAGGACGGAGCAGGAACGGTCACCACGCAGCCTGCAGGGACAACACTGCACCGTCCCACGTGCTTGGGAAGGCGGCCGCTAAGGCAGACGCCCCCGCTGGTCAGAGTGACCCACTCGCGGTACCCGCGAGCGGCCAGAATGGGCAGGTGGCGGACCGTGAGTGCAGCGTAGTCCCTGCGAACCTGGTCAGGACCTACCAACCTTTGTCCACGTGACTTAAAGAATGAAGGGAAAATCCAGTGGAGAGAAGACATTTGCTCCAGGGAAGGGTTCGGCTCATGCAGCAGGAGGAGGGTATAGTACAGGGATACACAGTGCACGCGGTGCAAACGTCCCCCTGCAGAAGGCCACCTGGCTGGGGGCCACCTGAGCGGGGCAGTGGGACAGAGGGAAGCATTGTCAGGTGGCCCGAGGGGAGGAGAGAGGCTCCAACAGAACCCGGCCGGTCCAGACGGACCACGAAGCTCAGAGCCAGTGGCCTCCACGGGCTCTGTCAGCGCAGGATTCTCAAAACCTAACCACGTGGGCATTCACTTAGTGCGCCCTCGTGATCTGTTCATGAAACGGGCCTGCACAAGCCTCACAAACTCAACATCGCTGAGAGAGAGGGTTCGTTTACTGAGTCCCCTCCGACACATCAGTGCGAGCACTTCTTTTTCTTTAAGATAAATAAACAATAGGATTCAGACCCAGGTCTACACTGGGGGAGGACTGGATTCTGAGTGAGGCTCCCTGTGTTATCACTGACACGCCCGTGTTTCTTACTCTGACAAGCTTCGTGGACAGGAATCCCATCTCAGGGAAATAAAGCAGGTAACTATGTCCCGTAATTCATCAGACCATGAACCTCAGGACTGCGTGGACAGTGCATTTCACTCCCTGGTTTTCACGAGATGCTCACGATTATCATGAATCATGTCGTTCTTGTTGCCGTCCGGCCCCCATGGTGGCGGTCCCCCCACAACACACCTTACCAGCAGCATGACCGGGAAAGCTCTCAAGACGGGCCTAGAAAATTCTATTCTTATGTGCAGAGATTCCTGGGCGTTTGCGGAACGCCCGACGATCTGATGAACATTCACTCTATCCCGGAACAGCACAAACGTTGTCTTATTCCTATTATCCTGTCCCCAAATGGAAAGCAAGTTCAGCAAAGGCAGGAAAAGCCGGCTGGCACAGCCCGCGTGAACTCAAGGCGGCCTGGAAGGACCCCTCACCGGGTCATCATGCTCCCCGAACTCCACGGTCACAGGCTCCCATAGCCGCCATCTGCGGATGGGTTTTCTACTGGAGCAGCTAAACAGGGACGGGGCCATCACCCGGCCAATCTGCGGAGACGAGAGCACCGAGGAGCAGGGGGTGAGCAGTGACGTCCCTCCTGTGTCCTGCTGGGCACACGATGGTAAAGGCAGCACGGAAAAAACGCGGCTCCTTTAGCTGGTCAGGATGGCAGGACTGGAGGACGCCGTGCTGCTCTTGGATGGTTACTCTCACTACCTTGATAATTTTTAGCCCCTAACACAGTTTTTTTTTAATGGGGTGGGGTGGCAGAAGAAGAGAAGGAATCTCGAGCAGACTCCCGCTGAGTACGGAGCCTGACACGGGGCTCGATCCCATGACCCTGAGATCATGACCTCAGCCTAAATCAGGAATCGGATGATTAACAAAGGCCACCCAGGCGCCCGGGGAGTCTTGCTGTTTCCTGGGAAGCTCACACAGAAAGAGTGGCAGATCGTAGACTGAGGGGACAGAAAGGTGTAGAGAACACGCTGGCTCAGAGAACCACCTGGGGACACCACGTCTGAAACCGTCTCTGTGCTCTGGCTACGTACACAGCACACGGCACACGTTCTTCATTTTTCACATAAAATCTTCGCGGGTACTCAAATTCCCCGGCTGATGTCATTTTAATCGGCCACATATGGATGACCGTAAATCATTTAAATCCCCAGTGAGCTGTGTCCCTGTTGAACATTCAGGTATGGCTCCATCTGGGTTATCATGAGTCCTGCTGTCTTGAATAAATAAAGCTACACATCTCACTTTGAGCAACTCTCTTCTCGCCTCCCCTGAAGGGTCCTGCAAGGGCAGCGGCCGTCCGGCATCCAAAGCATTTCGGGAGCACTGCTCGGGGAGCACACGCCCCAGAAGCCTACTCACGGCCTCCACACAGGCCCGTCTCTTTAAACACCTGCACTGCCACACGCTAAAAAATCATTTTCATTTCTATTTCCTTACTGCCCATTAGTCTGAATGGTTTTCTTACGCTAGCTAACCATTTCTATTTCCCTACAAAATAATAAAAGGTCAATGCTTTGGAAGACAAGCGTTTGTCACCTAAAGCTGTCCACATTAATTGGCGTCTTCATCTGTCAGACATTATCGGGCCCTGGAGCCAGGCTGGGGGTGTGGAACACATAGAAAACACGGGGCTCTGCCCCCTGCCCCAGCTCCCTGCCATTCCAAGGGTCCTTCAGATGGCTTCTTTCTTTTTGATTTTTTAAAAGATTTTATTTATTTATTTGACAGAGAGAAAGCACATGCAGGAGGAGAAGCAGAAGAAGGAGAAGCAGACTCCCCACTGAGTGGGAAGCAGGATGCGGAGCTTGATCCCAGGACATTGTGGTCATGGCCTGAGCTGAACACAGACGTTCAACCGACTGAGCCCCCCAAATACCCACCACCCTGGCCCCTTCTTCGTCATCAAAGCACCACCACTGCACGTTGGTCATTGGTCATTGGCCACCACTGGCCATATTGTACCTGACCAGGAGCTGGGCGCCCTGGAAATGGGTTCTCCTTGAAGAGCACAAGCTGGCTGATGTAGCACGGGCCCTGCGCTGTCGCCCCTGCAGGACTCTGTCCAGCCAGGTCCGCGGGTAAATGCACCCGGACGGAGCCCAGGCTCTGCACGCAGCTCTGCTGGTCGCGATGGAGGAGCATGCGGAACTCCATCTGGCCGGTGCTGACATGGAGGTGGTGCTCTTTGCTTGCAGAGAGGCCATCCTGAAACGGAGACAGAGAGCCAAACATTCGCAGTGCATAACGAGTGCGTTGTCTGGCATCCGGAGCCAGCGCCGAGGAAGCAAATAGTGGGAAAGGCGGCCCATCTCGGCGTGGTCGGGATTCACTGGCCCCAGCAAACATTTTGGTATAAAGATATAAATGCCCAATAGCAATAAAACGCAAACCGTTTTCTTCGGTTTTGACTCATTGTCCTGTGATCTTATTCGCTTTGCGACAGGTGTGATACTTCTGCTCTAGTTCTCGGGGCTTCTCAGCGCATCCGGAAGGAGGCTGAGCACCCCGCGCACTTGGCAGGGGCTGAAGCGAGGGCCGGCGGTAGGTGTGAGCACGCACACGTATCGTTGCTAATCACGCTTGCTATGACCGGATTCGGACAGCGCGTTGATTTCCTGATTGCCCAAATGTAAGGTAAACCAGTAGGGCTGGGCAGGAGGGAGGATGAATGGGTAGAATAGGAGAGAGAAGACTGTCTATTAACTTACTGCTTCTTAAAAGCGGCCATTTCTTATGGGGGAAAAATCCCAGTAAATCCCAATTTCCCATAGTCAGAGCTGCGGAAATAAACTTTGGTGGATTTCTCTGCAGTCAAGTATCAGAGGGTTGTTTTCTACTCTGGCGCATGTTAGGAATCCTTTGCATAACTTCACATAGCTCCTCGCGAAGCAGAAAGCGTGCCAAGAAATGCCGCTTCTAAGTCTGGCGCCGCCCCAGACATCCCAGAAGGAAATCTCCCCAAACGCGGAAGCATGGAGCAGAGGCAACAGCTCATGGAAACACTTGCAGTTCAACCCCCAGATTTTCAACAACCGCACGGCCACCCAGAACAATCACCACAGTACTTCTGGAACCAATTCCATTTTTGGTTTCTAGAAGCAGGTACCGGAGGGGATGGTCATTGCCCGTGGCGAGAAAGTCGGGCTTACCAACAAGAGATCTGAGATGACCTCGATCCCCTCTTCTTGCAGGAAGCCCGCAGCCCTCGGTTTCTCCCGGTCACATGCTTCCAAGACCTTGGACACGAGCAGGATGAGCTCACGCACCGGGCCCTCGTCCACTGCGAGCTTCCCCAGCAGCAGGCCCTGAGCCCGGAGCGCCCGGGCGGCTTTGAGGATGACAGCCGCACTCGTAAGACTTAACTGCAGGAAAAGGGAAGGTGGAGGGAGAGTCTCCTTATACCTGCGTCTTCCATCGCTGCTGGAAATGAGAGAAACAGCACCAGGGCTCGAGAGGGTGGGCTTCAAGCCCAGATTTGGTGTCTAGCGGATTCTTGACCAATGTCATTGGTGCCGAATTCTTCTCTGGTCTTCGGTCTCCTGACCCATGAAACGACCACAGGATATAAAGGTCTCTACTGGCCGTTTATGCTAAGACGCTACTTGGTTGAAGCCAACAACTGCTTCACAAACTTTCTTGAAATGGGCCCCGCCGCCTCCTACAGGTGTCTGGAGCACACAGACCCTCTTATGGTTCCCAAAGAACCAAGGCTTCTCCCTGCAATGCCCTTACCCTGCGTCTGCTGGCAAAATCCTACAGCACTCTTTCCCTAAACCCTGAGCGGGGACCATTTTCAGACATACACGGAAGCAGAGAGAAAGATACAGTGTTGTGACAACCCCCTCCCAGGTGGGACCGTTACTCATCACAATAGGTGTTCTAGCCCTCCTTGGACTCCTGGGTTTGTTTTTAAGATTTATTTATTTGTTTATTTGTGAGAGGGAGAGCGCGCCAGCAGGAGGGCAGAGGCAGAGGGAGAATCTTAAACATGTTCCACGCTCAGCACGGAGCCCAAGGCGGGGCTCAATCTCACAACCTCAAGATCATGACCTGAGCTGAAATCAAGAGTCAGAGGCTTCTCCGACCATGCCCACGAGGCCACGGTCACCTCGAACAAGATGACTCATGAGTCTTCCCACTTATCTTTTAAAAACCAATTTCAAACACCCACCAGGCAAAGCGCTCTGCACCAGCACCTTTCTGGAACACCCTTTCGTCCTCACTACAGGACCTGGCATGTTCACCGAAGCGTACGTGTTCCCACGTGTAGCTTTAGTCATCAGTGCCCGAAAGACAAGGGGCATGGAAATGGGGGGGCATCCAGGGGGGATTTTAAACAAGTGACATTTTGACTGAGCTGGGGACCATCCCGCAGAGAGGGAGAAATGGAAAAAGCAACAAAGAGCTCAAGAGCGGGAGCCAGAGATTTGAGAAGAAAACAGGTGGAAAAAACAAACTTATAAGACTGAACACCCAAAAAACAAATAATCCAGTTAAAAAGTGGGCAGAAGAGAGTTGCCTGGCTGCCCCAATCGGCCAAGCATCTAACGCTGGCTTCGGCTCAGCTCATGATCTCAGAGTTGTGAAATTGAGCTCCCCATCAGGCTCCAAGAAAACACAAACAGAAGTTTCTCCAAGGAGGACATCCAGGTGGCCGACAGACACATGGGAGGAAGCTCCACATTGGTCATCATCAGGGAAATGCAAATCACAGCCACAATGGGACACCACCTCACACCCGTCCAAATGGCTGAAATTAACAATCAGGAAACAGCAGGTGTTGGCGAGGATGTGTTGAAAGGGGAGCCCCCGTGCACTGCTGGTGGGAATGCAAGCTGGCGCGGCCGCTGTGGAAAATGGTATGGAGGATCCTCGAAAAGTTACAAACGGAGCTACCCTACGACCCAGCAATCACACTATGAGGTATTTACCCAAAGATACAAAAATACCCGTTCAGTGGGGCACCTGCCCCCTGCTGTTGATGGCAGCATTAGCAACAAAAGCCAAATCATGCAAACAGCCCAAATGTCTGTCAACAGATGAGTGGATAAAGATGTGGAACATTTATGCAATGGAATATTACTCGGCCATAAAAGGAATGAAGTCTTACCCTTAGCAATCACGCGGCTGGAACTAGAGAGTATCACGCTGAGCAAAATAAGTCGGCAGAGAAAGACAAACACCGTATGATTTCACTCGTATGTGGAATTTAAGAAACAAAACAAACAAGCAAAGGGCCCCAAAAAAGGAGAGAGAGAGAGAGAGAAACCAAGAGACAGACTCTTCAGTGCAGGGAACACACTGCTGGTCACCAGGGGTGGGGTGGGGAAGCAGGTGTCGGGAGGAAGGAGGGCACCGGCCGTGATGAGCACCGGGTGACGTAGGGAAGTTCTGAACCACTGCGCTGTACCTGAGACTAATATTATGCTCTGTGCTAACTGGCTGGAATCTAAATTAAAACTTGACAACAGGGAAGGTGTGAGCTGGAAAACCCCAGCACTTGGATTAAGAGCAGAACGGTCCCCTTACCAGAAGCATTTAATGCACGGGTCATACTGTCAGGGCCTGTTTCTACTTTGGGTTTTCTAATGTATGTATAAAGGAAGAAGTTCCTCTCCAGTGATTTGGGGTGGGCAATGCCATTTAAGGGTATTCTCAGAGCAAATCCCCTTTCTAATTTAAGAGTCAAACATAACCCTGCAGTGTGGGTTCTTCGAGAACAGATCAAGGTCCTCCCAATTATGCAAAGAAAAAAAAAAAAGGCAGGAAAATAGACATGGAAAGACACAGCACTCACCTTATGAGGGAAGCGCAGGAGGTTCCTTAACAGGGAAATGGAATCATTCATTTCTTCCTGACCGGGAGAAACGAGCAAACAAACAGGGGGGCAAAGTTAGTTACGAGTTCCGAGCTGCATCGTCCGCAGTGCGCTCTCAGACAGAGCGGCCCGGGCTTCTGAGCTAAGACACGGTGGAGGGACCATCCCCCTCGACCTGCATTGCTTTCTAGGGCCCCATGTCCTCTGGGCATTCACTGGCCTCCACCTGCCCAGCAGGAGTGTGACCAGAGTGTGCCTGCCAGAAGAGGGGAGGGGAGGGAGAAGGAGGACAGAGATCAGGGAAATTCTGGAAAGGGGTGAGAGGCCTCAGGGAGGGAGAAACACCATGGATAGGAGTATCAGGGTTACAGGGACACAAGGCACACTGTGAGATGCAAGCGCTCTCTGGTGGTGAGGGGTTGGCAGGAGGCGGAGACACGCAGTGGCAGTGACCGAGGACAGTGGCACTGAATACATGCCCACGTCCTTAGAAGCTGCCCGTCATCATACACTTTTCTCTGCCTTTTCACTGTTGGCAAGGTCAAGTCAGATGGGACTCACATCGCTTGACTTAGAGAAAAGAGCAGAACGATCTATGTGACTCTGATGCACATGGTCTCGCTTCTACAAACCAACAGCATTTGTTTGTGAAAGTACGAGCAGACGAGAGAGGCCTCACGGACTAGCCTTCTGGGTCCCATTTCTTGACCGTGTTTCCTAAGCAAGTCGGCCTGCTGGTGAGCCAGGCAGTCAGGGGCCCTGCCACGCGGACGCCGGCCTGCGGGCTCTGAGACCACCCTGCTCCAGCCCACACCTGATCTGCGAAAGGCAGTCTGCACGCGGAAGAAATCAGCATATCCTGTATTCGTGACCACTGGCCACATGAGGGACTTCTGTCCTCCGCAGCCCAACGAGTTAGGACCCTGGTCATCATGGTGATATAGTTCCTGATCTCTGTGTAGCTGCCCATCAGCTGAAGGGTAGTGAGATGCTTCAGGCTGGAGTTATAGCTGAAAGAAATCCAAGAGTTACCAGGATTGCTTCAACACACGCCAAAGCTTTCTAGCCTGCCCATAGGCGGAGGAGGGGTTTTTGCTATGGAAAGCTTTGTGGATGGGTCGGGGCAGACAGGGGATGGCTCAGAGGACAGACCGCCCATGTAAGAGGAACTCGGGAAAGACACAGTGAGGCAGAACATCAGAATTCCATAAAACCCCTGATCAGAACTAAGACGGGCAGAGTCGCCCAGTGGAATGAAAGTGAGGGAGGACAGAGCTAGACCAGACACCACTGTGGCTACAGTGGGCTGGAGGTTTGCAAGGACCCAAACCCACAACCACAGCCCAGGGCGCACTCAGACCGCACTTGTGCGCTATGTAATGATCACCGACCACACACCTTGGCCACGTGGGGTTTACACCAGGAATGCAAGAGGAACTCCAGGAGGAAAATCAGTCAAGGTAATTACCACAGTAATAGACAACCCACATACTCATCTCAATAGATGTGGCAAAGCAGTGACAAAATCCATTTCCCTTTTATGATAGAAATACCCCAAACCTAGGAATATGAGGGAACATCTTCAACCTCAAGAAATACATGTACGGAGAAGCTATAGCTAACGTGACCCTCAATGGTGAAGCCAGACGGCTTCCGGCCTAGACTAGAAGCAAGACCAGGATACACGCACTTGGCTCTTCTAGTCACCATTGAGCTGGAAGAGTCTCACCAGGGCAGTTAAGCCAGGGGGGGTGGGGTGGGGAACGTCATCTAGACTGGAAAGGAAGGAGTAAAACTCCATCTGTAGAAGGCAGGCTCTTCCACACGAAGAACCCTGGAGAGCGTGCTAAGAAACTCTAGAACAAGTAAATGAGGTTGGCAAGGCTGTGGGATACAAGATCAATCACATAAACACCATTTGTGTATCTACGCATGAGCAGTGAGAATCCAAAGCCAGACTTTAAGCAAACAATTCGATTTACAATAGCACTAAAAAGAATAAACTGCTGATAATTAGACTTAACCAAAAAATTTAGTACCTGTACACTGGAAACTAGAAAACATGGCTGAAAGAAATTAAAATCTAAATAAGGAAAAACGTTATCCAATGGTCATTAGATCCCGTATCCTCAAGATGACAATATTCTAGAGTGATCAAAAGACTGAGTGCAGTCCCTCTCAAAACCCCACGGGGCTGTCTGTGGAATCAACAGATAATAACCAGGAGATCCAAAATAACCATCTGGAGAAAGAAGAACAAAGTCAGTGGGCTCATGCTTGTCAGATTTTACCACGAAGTTACACTAATGAAGACAGTGTGGTGCTGACATAAGTCACACACAGAAGAAGGGAGCGGAATTGAGAACCCACAGCGTTTATGGCCAACCGGCTCTTGACAAAGCGACTAAGGCAACTGAGCAGTGCTGGAAGTGCTGGACAGCTCCCTGTGGGACCCAGCCCTGGAGCCTTACCTCACACCGCACACGCATCAGCCCCAAGTGGGTCATAGAGCTCAGTGTGGGAGCAACCATTGGAAATCTTCTACAAGGAAACACAGCAATAAAGCCTATGGCTACACCAAGCAACAAAAGAGAACATTAGTATGTTGGATTTCATCAGAATTACTCACTTCTGTGCTTCAAAGGACACCACGTGGAAGAGAAGACACAAACCACCGACTGGGGAGAAATGTTTGCAAATCATGTCTCTGACCAGGAACATGCATTCACAATATGTGAAGAGCTCTTCCAGATTAATCAGAAAGAGAAACCCAACTTTTAAACCAACGAGCTGAACAGACATTTCTCCAAGCCAGATGTGCAAGCCCATGAAAAGACGCTCTCCACCGTTAGCCGCGAGGGAAACGCAAGTCTGGAGGGACAGCGCACACCCTTTCAGCGGTGCTGGGTGGCCAGAACGAAGAAGAGAGACAGTACAGTACGGTGTAGACAGGGACAAACTGGAGGCTCGCGGGAATGGGGCAGCCGCTCTGGAAAGCAGTCTGCCTGTCTCCCCCACATGATACGCACGGGACGACCCTGTGAGCCAGCAGCTCTGTCCTTAGGTACATACCCAAAAACAATGAAAACACATGTCCACACGTCTGTTCCTAACAGCATTGTCCCTAATGGTCTGAAGTGGAGACGCGTCCCCCGTCTGCCAACTGAGGAAGGGACAGGCGGCTCGTGGCAGATGGGAGGGAACAGGGCAGTGACAGACCTCAAAGACACCACAGCTAGCGAGAGGGGCCAGCACACAGGAGCACGGGCTATGACCCTATTTGCATCCATGTTCAGCATCGGCCCATCTGTGGATGGGAGGTGGGCTAGCGGCCGTCTGAGGCTGTGGGGAAGGAAGGTGACAGGTAACGAGCCCATGGGTTTAGGGGACAAAGGAGATGATCCCACACTAGGGCTCAGGAAGCAGGTGCATGTCTATGTAAGCGCCCTGAAACCGAGGGACCAATGGCACGGAGAGGGCAGCCGAGGATGCCCCGTGTTTGTAGGCCCCAGTGAACCTGCACACACCCTGCACAGATCCGAGTTAGGATCGCGGAGCTCTGGCTGTTTCTTTTGCTCATCCCGAGAAGGTGGGCCCCCGCCTGTGGCTGGCCTAGGGGAGACCCTGCTTCCGAGGAGACACAGGCGTGCGTGACGGCGTCTCCACGCGGCTTACTCACGCGTCCTCATGCAGGCAGAGATTCCCGTGGAAACGGGGCAGGACGGTCACTGTCGCAGTGCACAGTGGTGCCCGGGAGCCCGCGCCGTCTGTGATCGCAGTGGACACTGTGACTGCAGAGAACGTGGCAGACGAGGGTCACGGTGGAGAGCAAACCCTAGGAACCAGGATTTCTGTGGCGCGGACTCTGAGTGCGAGGCTGTCCTGCCCTTGTGGCGAGCCCAGCGTTCCCACATCCAGTGCCACACGGTGGTACAGGATGCTGAGTGCCGGAGGCCGGGGCCGGGCAAGGCTCCACCCACTCACTTGCTTGTCTGGCCCACAGGTCCCTTGTGCCCACGGCGGCAGGACCACACTGGTGAATGGGACACTGGGGCCACAGGAGACCAGAGAATGAAAGCCACGCCCGGCAATGGAGGGTCAAGTCACATTCTCAGCAGCCCCTCAGTGATGTCCAGAAACAGGGCAGGGGCAGAGGAAGGAAGAGAAGCCAAGTCTGTGTGCCATCCCGGGAGCATGGCAGGATGTGGCTTTGCTGGGGCCACTGGATGAGGGCCTGGGAGGCAGGCCTGGGGTTTGTGGGGCGGGGACATGTGGATGATGCTGCCATGGAGGCCGCGGGGCCGCCACAGAACCACACAGAAGGCAGACCAGAGGCGTGCCAGGGGTGTGAAAGCCTTCTCAGCCCGAAACACAAGGGCAGAGAGTGCAAGAGAGCCAGCGGAGTCCAGACCAGTCTCCAACCTGACACCGAGTCCGTGGAACCTTCACGCAAGAGGCAGACAGGACAGGATCAGTATCACTGTCCCTTATTTACTCTGCTGGCCTCCACCCTTGTAGGGCTCTGGAAGTCGTCGACCGTCCCGGTGTTGACCACTCTAAGGCCTCGCGCACTCTTTGGGAATGGCTCGAGTGACGTCACTCACCCTGACACCGCTCGGTGACCGTGGCTTTAAGTTTGGCTCCACCAATTCGTGGTAAGAAACCCTTTTGTCCAACACGGAGCGGAGGCCTTGCCCCTGACATCCTATGTGGGTGTCTGCCCGGCCCCATGGTCTGCAGGCCCCTGCGGACAGGGTCCCACATGGCCCTGCAGACGGGCATCTGGGGCAGGGTCCTGCCGGGCATGAACCAAACACAGGACTCTATATCCAGCAGCAGCAAGGTGGGGGATCTGGGGGGCGAGCATCCATTTGGAGGGAAGTTTACAGGAGACAGAGGGCATGTGCAGCTCCACTGAGGAGGAATTTACGATGCAGGCCGGCAAGCACCACCTCTGTCTGTCCATCCACCCAACACGCGCTGTGCTTGTCATGACACGCGGTGGACGCGTCCGTCCTCACGGAGCACAGCGTCCGGCTTGGAACACCTCCGCTCCGCGTGTCTGACCTGCACCCAGGAGCAGGTGCACATGTGTCCAACTTGGGGTCAGGCAAGGCTTCATGAAAAAGAAAGCTTTCTGGCTGGGCTTCGAGGTTTAAGGAAACCAAATGGATGAGCGAGATCAGACCTTAGGTGGAAATAATGTCACCTTGCCAGCTCCAAGAAAGTTCTAGATCAGTGGGTCCAAGTTGCCTGTACTGCAGAACCACCTGGCCCTGGAGGTTTGTTCAACGGCGCGGGTCCTACAGATGAAGCCACGTTCCTGAACCGCCGAGTCTCTAACAGGCTCAGGGCGGGCAGGCTCCTGGGGTCTGGGAAGTTGTCAGCACGGAGAGGTGATCTTGTTCAGAGAACGACACAGGCTAACCCTATATCCCTTTACCCCGGCCTCTTCCTCGTGGGGGCAGCCCCTCAAGTTGGTGCCGTTGACAACCAACTCAGGACTCACCAGATACCCCAAACTTCCTTAGTGAGGAAGGCACAGCTTAGTCTCAAACAGTTATAAATACTGGGTAGGCTTCGGCATTTTGGTATTTACATTATGTTTCCACTGTAATGTAAGATCTCAGTTGCTTAAGTGTCTGCTTTCAGCTCAGGACAAGATCTCAGGGTCCTGGGATCAAGTCCAATGTTGGGCTCTCTGCTCGGTGGGAAGCCTGCTTCCCCCTCTACCCCTCCCCTCTGTTCATGTTCACTCTCTCATAAATAAAAGTCTTTAAGATAAGTAAATAAAAAGTAGGTAATCCACCTAATCTAAAAAGCATGAAACTTTTTGAGATGAACAGATAAGAATTTTATTTTCCAGATACACAGTCTGAACATTTTCTAGTGTTCAGAAGCCAGGGGGCAAGGTTTACAGCCATAAGTGATCACACCAGCCACTGAAACCCACAGCTTGACTTACCTTTATAATCGTCCGAGGGCTCGCCGGCCGGCAGTGTGGAGTAGTACCGGCTGTCTCTCCCGTGGTACAGACTGTGTTTGGAGGTATTTCCTATCTGGTAACTAAATTCGTAACGGAAGTCCTAGGATCCGTTCCACGTGGAGCAAAAAAACAGTGTATAGATGAACAAACCGTGAATTACATCCCCAGTAAGCACACGCCGCTGTGTCCTTCACGCCGCCCCCCCCCACCCCGAGAGCTCGTGTACAGACAGGCGGGGGCAGCCACTGACTTCCCATCCCCGAATGTACATGCACACGGTGGGACATCGCCCCTCCAGGGCCCCTCTCCCAGATCCGAGAGGACCCCACACGTGGCCGCGTCCGTCACTTGGGGTTGGGTGCGCTCCTGGCCTGGGAACTCCCAAAAGCCACAGAGACACAGATCCCTGGGCCTGCTCAGGGTGAAGGGGATACAACAGGCGGGGGGCGGCAGCGGGGCCACTCATGCGAACAGCCCTCCAGCTCTCGGTGTCAGAACAGGCATTTGAAGAGAGAGGGAGGGAGAAACCAAGAAACAGACTCTTCACCGCAGGGAACACGCTGCTGGTCACCGGAGGAGAGGGGGTGGGGGACGGGGAAGCAGGTGATGGGACAAAGGACGGCACCTGCCGTGATGGGCACCGGGTGATGCAGGGGAGAGTGTCTCTGTGTTGTACACCTGAGACTCAGACTGCGCTGCATGTGGACCAACTGGAATTAAAATTAAAACTTAACAGCGAGGGCACTTGGGGGCTCAGAAGGTTAAGTGTCTGCCTTCGGCTCAGGTCATGATCTCAGGGGCCTGGGATCGAGCCCTGCAATGGGAAGGGGAGTTCTCTGATAAATGGGTGGGGGGATCTGCTTCTACCTCTTCCTGTTTGTGCTCTCTCTTGCTTTCTCTCTTTCAAATAAATAAATACAATCTTTTTCAAAAAAATAAACAAAAATAATAAAAAAGGAGCAGGGCACTCGGGCCCGAGAAAGGCCAAGATCGGACCCTCCAGGGATGCACGTGTTGGGCCTCTGAGAGAAGGAGCAGGATCGGGACAGGAATGGGGCGGTGCGTCCCCAAGTGTGGGGAGCAACGTCACGGCACTCCGGCCGCCGGGGTGAAGCTTTGCGTCCCGCGGCATCTCCCCCGAGCGCTGGCCAGCACCTCTGACAGCAGCCTGTGCCCCCAGACCCAGGGACAGACTCGGGGCGGCCAAGCATACCGGTCTCCCTGACATGCAGAAGACGCCGAAGATTGTGTGAGCCTCGAGGCCGTGATGTGGCTGCACCTGGCAGGCCACGTCCCGCAGAGCCGGATTGAGCGTCACGAACAGCTGAGCCCTCCCCAGGATGCGGTGCGGGGAAGCTGCAGATGGGAGGACGAGGGCTGAAAGCCCCAGAGAAAGACAGCGGCGCGGTGACGTCCTCACAGCACAGCTCGGGGGTTGCCAGGGTGCGGAGCCTGAGACCCGCCCTCCGTGGGATTCTGGCAGTGCAGGACGGAGGGGCATGCCATGGAGCCCAGCACAAGGTCAAGTCAAAGAGAAGGGAGTGGCGGCTCCGTGGCCCGGCGTGTGAGGGAGCCCAGGGGGCGAGTGCTGCTGCCGGACATGCGGGGCGATGAGCGGGGACACCCCGGGCCACCCGCGCAGAGGTCAGAGTCTCCACCATGGGAAGGAGTGTGACCTGCCTCAGAAGATGGCCCTCAGGCTCGTCACTTGGACAAGTGTGGCACCAGTGGCAAGGAGGGCCGAAGGCTTGTGGGGCGGAGCTCGTGACAGCAGAAGCAGCATTGCGTCTTGTGCCAAACACAGGGGCCTGGGGGCCAGGCTCTGAGCGCACCGTGGGGGGTGCAGGGGGACGTCTGCAAAGCTGTCAGCAGAGACAGGGGAGCGAGAACAAAGCTCGGGGACCCTATGGGCCCTACCGAGGGGTTTCGCACGGACAGTGGCCTTGTGTTCCTCAGGAGAGGAGGCCGATGTGGGAGACAAACCTGGAAACGCACCCCGGTTCCAAGTAGCCTAAACACGGGGACTCCGACCCCAACCCGTCTGCACACTGTCAGATCCCCTGCACTTGTCACAGGGAACTAAAAACCTCTAGAAATGGGGCAGAAGGTCCAAAACCACCCCCCAAAGGAAGATGTGATTGCGTCATGGAAAAGGCCAGAAGGGAGGCGGAGTGGGCCACCAGGTCAACGTGCAGCTGACAGACACGGGCCCCACAAACACCTCCACCTCCTGGGTTTTACACTCGCGCCGGGTTAGCAGGCAAAGGACCAACGTGCACAGCTGTCTTGAGAAATCAAATAAAGACAGACCTCGTTTCGGGTTTTTTAAAGGCCAACATCTCAGCCTTTGCCGTGACCTCAACGCCCACCTGACCCCGTCAGGATCAGAAACACAGGAGGAGGTGAGAATGAGCAGTGCGGGGCCACGGGGACGGAGAGAGGAGGGTCAGGACGCTCTGGAACAAGGGCCCGGGAGGTCGGAAGTGGCTGCCGCTTCCGGAAACAACCCGAATTCGATGGGAACACCTACCCTCCCACGCTCCAGGGCTGGCTGAGTGTAACGTACCCACAGAGGCTTGTAGGACATAGGTGTCCCCGGGGCTCAGTGAGAATGGCTTTATTGTCACCGTGCGTCCTGTGATACCTGAGGAGAAGGGGCCGCAGGGAAAGGGCCATCAGCAGGCTCCGCAGGGCAGGGGGAGACAGACCCCTTCTGTGCTGGCTTCCCCCTACTCCTGTGGATCGTGCTTGCTCCGACCTGCAAATGCTCCCAGAAGTTCGCCACCCGCCCTCTTTATGGAGCTGGAGGCTCTCCTCCAGCCTCCCTTGGCCGAGGGCAGCGACCCTGAGCAGGGGCCTGGGGGGCAGGCCTGGGTCACACTCAACTCCCAGCGACGAGGGGATGCTGGCGGGAGCTCACGTTGTACCCCTCATGGTGCCTTCCGTGTCCAACCTGGCTCGCTGACACACTGACTTTGTCCACAAGGCATGACTAAGGCATTTCAAAGTGAGTTTTTCACCTCGAAGGACACCAACGGTGAACCATTTATTAAATCTGGGTGTGACTGTTGCCCATTGGTGACAGCGGGCAGAGGCTGACCCAAAAACACAGGCTGGTGGTCTCAACAGGGAAACTGTCATTTCCCAAAATGTGGGGGTGAAGAGGGAGGAGGCAGCCATCTGACAGTGGGAGGCCCAGAGCCTCCACGGGGGGGAGGAAGTGCGGTCCCAAGTGTCCCCACAAGAGGCGGTAGGTCAGCCCATCACGAATGCATGAAGGTAGCTGTACCACAGGAGCACGACCCAGGCCCACTTTGTGGGGTGACTGTTCCCAGACAGGAGGACATGGCTATTGTGCACACGGGCGTTGGGGTACCTGGCCTCGGGGTCGTGCATGGGCACCAGGTCAGCAGGACCCCCCAACACCACCCCGTTTGCAGGCACGGCTCCCGGAGGGCCCCAGGGGCATGTTCTGCCTTTCATAAGAAGCCTCCTCCGCCTGCAGGCCATGGAGGGACACGCACAGGCAGAACAGGCATGATGACCCCAAGGACTTCTCCACTGAAAGGAAATGTTGTGGAAGAAACGGAGGGGCCGGTCCCCAAACCCTTGTGACCCGGCTGCAAAGCCCCAGATCTAAAGGGAGGGCTCCTACCGGAGGAGGTGTAGCCGTGGAAGCGAGCGCGGCTGACCAGGGACTTGGGCCAGTCCACCAGGAGGGTGGGCCTGGAGGCGGCCAGGGGATCCAAAGGGCCCAGCAGGTTGTCCCCGTCCCCGCGGCCTCCATCAGGACTCGAACTCGGGCCTGCTCCCAGGAGGCTAGCATCAGTCCCTGGGAAGATAAGGCAAGTCAGCACGTGGTCCAGGGACAGAGTCCCACTGATCTGAAACATCATCTGTAACTGCGCCAGCGTTGCTGGGAGCCCGTGTCGCAGTACCCACGCTCCAGAGCTGTCCTTCAGCACCGTGCGGTGCAGGCGAGACGGCCTGTTCCCTCCCCCACCTGCCTCTACTGCTCCGCAAACACCCTGCTCGCTGAGCCCGGGAACTGGTCCCCGTCGGAGCCGCTCACCAGAGCGACAGGGGCCAGGCTGCCAGCGGCCCAGTGGAACAAGTCAGCCCAGCAAACCAGACGACACTCGCCACCCCCGGACTCCAGAGCCGGGTGACCGTGAGCAAAGACAGAAAGGGGAGGGCGTGGGGGGTGGGGAGCTGACTCAGCCGTGGGCCACCGGCTGGCAGTCCCCTGGGAGGCGAGGTGCGGACAGAGGCCAGAATGAGCTCTGGAGTTAACACTGGAGAGAGGTTGGAGATGTAGCTGGAGGGGGTGGGAAAGAGGGAAACCAGGTGGGGAGAAAGTGCCAGAAAGCCGCCCGGGACAGGTCTGGAGGGGGAGTCTGGGTGTGCCCTGAAAGCACCCGGGCTGTGTGTCTAGGCGGTGGGAAGTGAGGCAGGGACAGAAGAAGGACTCCTGCATGGTCCAGCACGAGGCGTGGCAGGACCCCGTGGAGAGCAACGGACTCCAGGCTCGCAGTGACGGACAGAAGACGCAGTGAGAATGTGACCCCCCCGTTCTGAGTGAGTCACCGCCAGGAGGGGCAATTTTACGAATATAAAGTTCTCTTCCTTCAGTGTTACTTGTTAGACACCCGCTGTGAGCGTGCAGCCAGCCGCTTACACGTGGTTGTAGTCGCAGGAGGGAGCACAGACAGGCCTAACGATACCACAGAGGCAGGAGGAGAGGAGGAGGAGAGGAGGAAGCCGGCGAAAACACGGAGCAGATCCCAAGGGCAAACCCTCCACGACTGTCCAGCTATTCCATCCACGGACACCCTGTCCCCTGCCCGCACAGATCCTCCGTCCACGGACATGCTGCACCCTGACCGTCCAGCTCTTCCGTCCACGGACACTGTCCCCTGCCCGCACAGCTCCTCCGTCCACGGACACACTGTCCCCTGCCCGCACAGCTCCTCC
>PJEN01018662.1:0-31602 GCA_004024605.1 Pteronura brasiliensis
TATATTTGTCTTTTGTTTTAAAGATTTTACTCATTTATTTGAGAGAGTGAGAGCAAGCGAGCCTTCAAGAGCATGGGGAGGGAGAAGCTGACTCCCTACTGAACAGGGATCACAACGAGGGACTCGATCCCAGGACCCTGAGATCCTGACCTGAACCGAAGGCCGATGCTTAACTGACTGAGCCACCCAGGCACCCTGAGACAATAGTTTTTTCAGTGGGGTGACAAGCTTGTTTCATGCTTGACTTTACCTATCGTTGAAGCTTTAGATAGAGAGTTTTCTCATCTACTTCTGGTGCACTTACTTAAAGGAAAATCCCTTTAGCATCTAGACATTGCAGAGTATAGGATTATGGAAAAACAAGAAGCAAGTTGAGCAATGTTTGATAAAGAGGAAAGAAATTGGACTCCTCTGGTACTATCTTGGCCGGGAGTCCAGAGATCACCCTGAGTAGTGCTCTCTCTAAAAACGAAGAAAGTTAGTGCAGCTTTAAAGGAGGTGGAAGGTTACCAAAGGATAAAATTATTTCTATGTCACTTGACCGTGGCTGGCAGAGTATTCTTAGACCCATGAGCTATAGGAAGGGTAGGAGTTTCAGGATATAATAGTGGGTTTGCTTCTACTTTCTCTTCTCACTTTTTGGATTTTATTCTATCTTTTCTCTATTCCCCTTTGTATAGACCAGAACATTTTGTAATAGCTTTGAATGATGAAAATAGGCTGGAAGTGTTAAAAAAAAAATGCCGGGAAGTCAAAACTCAGTTCACAATTAACCTTCCTGCCTTCAAATTTTCATTTTATGAGTAGATATTTTAGTTCCGAAAATTCAAATTATAGTATGGTTGTGAGGGAAAACCAAATAAAGGTAAACCAATGCACTCTAATATGTGCTCAAATTTAATGTATTCATTTTTTATTTTAGAAACATATTTTAAAATGTGTGGCTCTTGTCTTTGGTGAGCGAGAAGTTGAAAGAAAAAAATCTATGCATTCCAGGAAGCATCCCAATTTTAATTAAAAATGCCTGGCTAATTTGTCTCCCTCCCAGAGCCACCGATATTTTGCCTTTGGGCTGTTGTGGGGACTTGTCTGCCATTTGTCTGAATATAAATAACTCTCATTTTCACACTTGTCTTTTCTTGCTGTTTGTCAAAATGGTTGCGTATAGCGGTAAATTAATTTCATATCTGGAGAGCAGATATACATATATATATATAGAGAGAGAGAGAAAGAGCGAAAAAGCTAGTGCAAGTAAGTGCAAGAGAGATTGTATACAATTTTTCAACAAAAGACTATTTTGTCTGTTCTGTGAAAACCAGAAAACATTGTCTTTGGGGCCCTGAAGACTACCCTTGATTGGGTGATTTGCTAAAGGAACTCACAGAACTTCAAAAAACTGTACTTAGCACTATGGTTCCTTACAGTGAAGGGATACAGATTAAAATTAGCAAAGGAAAAAATGCTTAGGGCACTGTCCAGGAAATACTGGGCACAGGCTTCCTGTTGTCCTCTCCCACTGGAGTCGTACAGACAGCATTTAATTCTCCCTTCAACAATGAGTTTTGACATTTGAAAAGTGGTGCTACATAGGAAAGCTCCTCGGAGTCTTGGTGGCCAGGATTTTATTAGGATGTAATCATAGAAGCATGGAGGTCCCCATGAGTGACCTTAGCTCTACTCAGTCTCCAGCACAAGCAACCCCCCCCTCCCTGCAATGTGACAGATACCATGTGTCCTCAGGCCCCTGTTAAATCAGTGTTAGCATATTCTCTTTGGTGTGGAACGAGCCCCCAGGTTTTACATAGACACTGTCAGTAAGGATATTCCATTGATTTAGAGGTAAAACTCCCAGGAGCCTATCAAGGTTCATCCTGAAGACCTTTGGATTGTGCAACATTTGTATAACCTTGGCCTGCTGAGTTAACTCTTTCGTGCCTGATCATGGTGCCAAATACGGAGGCTTTTCACATAATTCTGAATGCTGAATTATTCCTTTGGGAAAAGTGTCAAGACGGTACGGTTCCCTTGTCCTCAAAATATTGAAGGGAAGAAGACAGCATTGCCTTTCGTTGAAGGGTCCTTATTCTGTGGTGTCCAAATGCTAAGAGCAGGTGAGTGGGTGGGCCAATCCTAAAGACCAGATTTGTGTAAGAGTCAGTATCTTTAGCTTTTTGTGTGTTCTGGTTGTCTCCAGAGGCTCCTCGTGACAGTGGTAAATATTTCCCGCAGGGGGAAATAGAACCGGGTTTCCTTTTCTTGCCTCTTCATAAATTTCTTTATCATGTTATACAGCACGTGATCTAGCAGAGAAGAAACAATAAGGGTTTGATGGATGGAAACGTTTTTGTTTGGATAGAGTAAGAACAAAGGTCTGGCACAGAGTGCTAAAAATGGTGATCTTCTGCCTATCCGTGGGGATTCCTGGGAATCATGGGAGCATTCGGAAGATAAGGGACATGGGGAATTTTTAATCACTATGAATCCAACTTCCCAATATTTTTTGGAGGGCAGAACTTTTTCCTCTGCTTTATTTTTAGACTTTGTGTTAACCTTTCAACTGTACTTGATTTCAGTCATTTAGAAGAATATAATGGATATACAGGTATGAGCATTCATGGCTTATATCTGAGACCTGTAACTCATAAGATTAGATCCAGACCTCACATATGGATAAAAGAGGAATGCATCCAGTGCCGGAAATTTAAAGGAAAGCCATGGAATTTGATTGCTGAAAGTTCAGTGGGGGTGCAAGGTAACAAACCTGATCTCCTTCAACATAGATAAGATTTAGTGAGATGACCAGCATGTTTTTCTGTTATGAATGTATATATTATATTCAGAATATTGGAATTGTCTAGAAAATACAAAATTGTAACTCAAATGTATTTAGAACCAAACTGAATCCTGTGTGATTTGGAACTTAAATGTAAAACTGGGCCCAATCAAGGAGCATTGGGTAAATACAGAATTGAATTTACATGGGCCTTGAGTATTAATAATGATGTCTGAACATGTTTATTTTTTTTTTTAAGATTTTATTTATTTGACAGACAGAGATCACAAGTAGGCAGAGAGGCAGGCAGAGAGAGAGGAGGAAGCAGGCTCCCCGCTGAGCAGAGAGCCCGATGTGGGGCTCGATGTGGGTCTCGAACCCACGACCCTGGGATCATGACCTGAGCCGAAGGCAGAGGCTTTAACCTTACACTGAGCCACCCAGGCGCCCCTGAACATGTTTAATAAGCAAAAACTTTATAGGAGAACGTATCCAAAATAGTGAGGTATGCTGATGCATTTTTGGAACTGGTCCGAATTGGTAATTCAGCTCTTTGTTGGTCTTGGTTCTTTATGGAATGGGTAATTTTTTTGCATTTCATATCTTGCTAAGTTGGTTGTATAACAGGACCTTTTGTATTTTTTTTTTCTTTTTGGTATTTTTTGAAAAATTTTGGATTTTGTTAAAGAGGGATTGATTTAATATTCATGTGATTTTAAAGATGTATTTTGCATTTAAAATACGCAGTTTAAAGGCTGGAAGAGTTTTACTTAAATAAGAAACTATTTGATTCTGATTATTTTGTCCTCCATTTTCCCCTCATCTCCTGCTGTTCATTCTTCTCTCCTACTCTCTTCTGCCACATTTTCTGCCTCCTACTCAACCAATCCTTGTATCCACTGAATAGTTATTTAATACTGTTCTATTCAGAAGTACAATAGTAATCACTAGGGGTAAAGTGGTGGGTAAAAAGTTCATGTCTTTTCCTTAAGGATTTTTGCAGCCTCACTGACATTTAGTGCTAGTCTTTTTGTTTTAATCATTTTGATGGCTGTCAAGTTTTCTCTCCTTTTGATTTTAATTTGCATTTCTCTGATGATTAATGGTGTTGAGTTTCTTGTCCTGTGCTCACTGGCCGGTCACATACCTTCTTTTGTGAAGTGTCTTACTCTTTGGCTAATTTTTAGTAGATCATTTATCTTTTTGAAATTGTGGGGGCGCCTGGGTGGCTTCCTTGATTAAGAGTCTGCCTTCTGCTCAGGTCATGACCCCAGGCTCCTGGGATGCATCCCTGCATCTTGTTCCCTGCTCAGTGGGAGCCTGTTTCTTCCTTGTCCTGTCTCCCCCTCCCCCCCGGCACCCCTTGCTGTGTGAGCTCTCTGTTTCTCAAATAAGTGAATAAAATCTTTTTTTTTTTTTTAAAGATTGTATTTATTTATTTCACAGAGAGAGATCACAAGTAGGCAGAGAGGCAGACAGAGAGAGAGGAGGAAGCAGGCTCCCTGCCGAGCAGAGACCCCGATGTGGGGCTCAATCCCAGGACCCTGAGACCATGACCTGAGCGGAAGGCAGAGGCTTAACCCACTGAGCCACCCAGGCGCCCCTAAGTGAATAAAATCTTAAAAAAAGAAAGAAATTGTAGGTAGGAGTTATATGTTCTAGATAGAAGTCTTTTATTAGATATATATATTGAAAACATTTTCCATTCTGTGGCTTTTCTTTTTATTCATTTATGGTATATTTTCATATGTTAATCTTAATAAAGAATAACTCATCAATATTTCTCCAACGTTTAGTATTTCTGTGTTCCATCTATGAAATTTTTTCTACCCAAGGTAATGAAGATAATAAATACCTATGCTTAATTCTAAAAGCTTTTTAATTTTAGCTTTCATGCTTAGGTCTATTATCCATCATCAAAGTTAAATTTTGTATATCTGCTGACGCAGAAATCAATGTTCATTTTCTTTCAATTTCAATATTTTCTAAAATTTTTTTATTTGATTTTAATTAAAATGTAGTGTTATTTTCAGGTCTACAATATGACTGATTTCCTTCAACTACTTCCCTCATCCCTTACCCCACCTTCCCTGTGGCAACCAGTACTTCTTATTTAAGAATCTGTTTTTCTTTCTTTTTCTTTTTTTTTTTTTTTTGTTTTATTTTGTTTTTGTTTTTAAAGATTTTGTTTATTTACTTGACAGAGAGATCACAAGTAGGCAGAGAAGCAGGCAGAGAGGGGAAGGGAAGCAGGCTCCCCGCTGAGCAGAGAGCCCCATGTGGGGCTGGATCCCAGGACCCTGGGATCATGAACTGAGCCAAAGGCAGAGGCTTAATCCACTGAGCCACCCAGTCGCCCATTTGTTTTTGTTTTCTTTTCTACCCCCCTCCCTTTTTTCTTGGTTCCTTTTGTTTGTTTGTTTAATTGTTTTTTTCTGAGATAAGTTTCAGATTCACAGAAAAATTGAGCAGAAAGTACTACTTGTTCCCCTGACTGCCCCTCCCACTACTGTAACACTCTACATTTTGTCTACAGCGTCCTGTTCAGGCAAGCTCCCCTCCCTCTACCAGATTTAATAGCTTTTATTTTATTTTTTCAAGCAGGTTTAGATTCACACCAAAAGTGAGTGAGAAGTACCCCCTGCCTCCTCACAGGCACCACCTCTTTAGGTAAGCGTATTTGTTATAACTGATGAACCTTCATTGATAAATTATTACCCCAGATACATAGTTTACGTTAGATTTCATTCTTGGTGTTGTATATTCTTTGCATTTTGATAAATCTATAACGACACCAATCTGCTGTTTTAAATAAACTGAATGGTTTATTTAAATGAAACCACTGACCTTTCTACTGTGTTCAAAGTTTTGTTATCTTTAGAATCTCATATATAGTTGGAATCATAGTGCTGATCCCTTTTCAGATAGGCTTTTTTCACTCAATATGCATTTAAGTTTCCTCCGTGTCTTTTCATAGTGTAATAGCTAGTTCATTTTTAGTGTTGAGTAATATTTCATTGTCTGGATGTACCACATTTATTCATTCACCTCCTGAAGGATATCTTAGTTGCTTCTTTATTTTGTCACTTGTGAACAAAACTGCTATTAACATCCTTATGCATTGTTTTGTGTGGACCTAAGTTTTCAATTCTTTTGGACAAAAACCAAGGAATGCACATGATAGATAGATCATATTATGTGTTTAGTTTTGTGAGAAACTGTAAACCATGTTACGGTGTGGGCCTGCCATTTTGTGTTGCTATCAGAAGTGAATGAGAATTCATGTTGCTCTGCGTCTTTGCCAACATTTGATGTTTTTAACCTTCCAGATACTGGCCATTCTAATCAGTGTGTGTTGGAATCTCAGTGTTTAAATTTGTAGTTCTTCAATGGCATGTGACATTGAGCATCTGTTCCTGTGCTTGTTTGCCAACTGTGTATTTTCTTTGGTGGAATGTCTTTGGCCAGTTTTTAATCAAATTGTTTTCTCATTGTTGAGTTTTAGGAGATTTTGAAATATTTTGGATAACAGTTCGTTATCAGATAGGTCTTTTTTTTTAAAGATTTTATTTATTTATTTGACAGACAAGATCACAAGTAGGCAGAGAGGCAGGCAGAGAGAGAAAGAGAGAGGAAGAGAAGCAGGCTCCCCGCTGAGCAGAGAGCTGGACGCTGGGCTTGATCCCAGGACCCTGGGATCATGACCTGAGCTGAAGGCAGAGGCTTTAACCCACTGAGCCACCCAGGTGCCCCCAGATAGGTCTTTGGTAAATGTTTTCTCCCAGTCTGTGCCTTGTCCCCTCATTCACTTGACATTGTCTTTTACAGAGCAGTTTTTAATATTACTGAAATCAGCTTATCCTTTATTTCTTTCATGGAGTGTGCCTTCAGTGTTCTATTTAAACAGTCAGTACCACAGTCAAGGTTATCTAGATTTCAACTATGTTCTATAGCACAGATTTTATAGTTTTATATTTTGCATTTAGGTCTGTGATGGAGTTTGAATTAATTTTTGTGAAGGGTGTAATATCTGTGTTTAGTTTCTTTTTGGGGGGAGGTTTGTTGGCTATAGATGTCCAAGTACTATTTGTCAAGTACTATTTGGTGAAGGGTTTATGTCAAAAATATAATTGTCCTGTAATTACTATTTATTGAAAAACCTTTCTTTTCCCTAATTAAGTTGTTTTGGTGTGTTTTTGAAAATCAATTCACCATAGATGTGTGGGTGTATTCCTGGGCTTTCCTTTCTGTCTCTTGATTTGTCTATTGTTCCAAAACCCACATGTGTTAAAAATTGTATCTCTAACTAGAGTAAGTCTTTAAAATAGAAAATTTAAGTCTTCTGGGGTGCCTGGATGGCTAAGTGGGTTAAGCCTCTGCCCTTGGCTCAGGTCATGCTCTCAGGGTTCTGAGATCGAGTCCTGCATGGGAGCCTGCTTCCCCCTCTCTCTCTGCCTGCCTCTCTGCCTCCTTGTGATCTCTCTCTCTCTGTGTCAAATAACTAAATAAAGTCTTTAAAAAAAAAAAAAGAAAATTTAAGTCTTTTGCCTTTGGATCTGTAACATTGATATTTTGATGTCTTTGAAACCATGAACGTAATAATAGATCTCTCAATCTCTTCATGTATTGTTTAATTTCTGTCATCAATATATTTTAATTTTGATATAGAGATTTTACATACTTTTATTAAATTCATTCTTTAGTATTATTATGCTGATATTATTTATTAATAATATAAATTTACTTTCCCAATTTGCTTCTTTGTCTAAAATACAGTTGTTTGTTGTTTATTGCCCTTTTAAAATAATCAATAATTTAACTGATAGTATTTCAAGGTTTTTTGTGGGTTCCTTAGGATTTTCTACATATACAGTTGTATCATCTATGAAAATTTTAATTTATGTTTCTTTCTAATAATTATGCTTTATTTTATTTCTCCCATATCACCACACTCCTTAGGACCTCTAGAACAGTGTTGAACAGAATTGGTGAGAGTGAAATATTCATCTGAATTTAAGTTTAGAAACCAAATGCACACTGTTTCACAATGACATATGATTTTCTTATGGATGCCATTTATGAAATCAAGAAATTTTACTTCTGTTCCTAATTTGCCAAGAGTTTTTATTAAAATTTCATAGTGGATATTATCCAATGCTTTCTTTACATTTTCCTAATATGGTTGGGTTTTTTTTTTTTTTAACCTTTACTCTATTAATGTGGTAATTAATTTTATAAAATCAGTGTTAAAAGATTTTCTAAGAGTAAACTTGCCACTGTCATTTTTATATAATATGGGATTCAGGTTGTAAGTTTTTTTTTTTTTTTTTTAAGATTTTTATTTATTGACTTGACAAAGAGAGACATAGGGAGAGCGGGAACACAGCAGGGCCAGTGGGAGAGGGAGAAACAGGCTTCCTGCAGAGCAGGGAGTCCTATGTGGGGCTGGAGCCGAGGACCCTGTGATCTCGACTGGACCTGGATGTGGTCACTTACCAACTGAGCCACACAGGCACCCCAGTTTGTAAGCTTTTGTTTAGATTTTTGCACTTTTGTTCTTGAACGATACTGGTATAGAATCATCCTTTTTCGTTTTTGGTCAGGTATTAGTGTTGAAAGTATGCTGATTTCATCAAATAATTGGGTAAGATTTCACTCTTTATTTTTATTTTTAATTTTCTTAAAGTTCTTAAGTGTATTAATCCTCTCATAAAAAATCTGTATAATCACCACAGATCAAGTTTCTGTAGAATCTTTATTCCTTCTTTTGTCCACAGCAAACTTTCTGCCAGCATCCGCATTGGCTTTTATAGGTCTCTTGACTTTCTTCATTCTGTTCTTGTGTTCCTTTCACTATTTTCTAGAGGTCTTTTTTTCTCATAAGGCTATGTCTTCCAAGTCTATGTTTGTGTTCATTTTTTTTTGCATTATCCAAAGAATCATAAACGCAGTTGACTTGTCACCACTAAAATGGGTTCTGAATCCAGATACAAAGATGATACCCAATGTGGTCTTGTACATCTCAGCTAGTTTCTCCCAAATTTCTGTCTTAGGTACTGTTGCTTTTCTGGCGTGTAGAACATTAATGACCATCTGTTTCTGCTGAAGTAGTCAGTTGGTCATGAATTTCTTGGTCCAGACTGTTACTGTGTTGTTCATGCTGGTGGCAGAGCTTTAAGCAGCCATGGACGAAAAGAGCTCCCTCTTATTATTATTTTTTTAAAATTTTATTTATTTATTTGACAGACAGAGATCACAAGTAGGCAGAGAGGCAGGCAGAGAGAGAGGAGGAGGCAGGCTCCATGATGAGCAGAGAGCCCGATGCGGGGTTTGATCCCAGGACCCTGAGATCATGACCTGAGCCGAAGGCAGAGGCTGAACGCACTGAGCCACCCAGGTGCCCCGAGCTCCCTCTTTTTAATTGTAAGCCGTTTAAGAGTTCAAAGATGGGTGATATGTTTATGAATCATTCAATGTTTGGTAAAATTCTCCAGGAATGTTTCCTGAGCTTGGAGTTTTGTTTGTTTGAATAAAATTATAATTTAATTCATCCAATAGTTTTAAGATTAGGTAGGAACTTGTCTATTTTGCAGGTTAGGAAAAAAGTTTTCCTCTATCCTTCTAGGTTCTTTGGCCCATATAATAATTAAATTGAAATAAGAGTTTTAAAAGGAGAAATACAAATTTAATTTTGTACATAAGGGAGCCTCATAAAAATATGATATCCAGTGGCAGTCAGGTAGTTATAGTCTTATATGCCTTCCTGAGTTAAGAAATTGGGGAGCGTGTAATTCACAGGAGCATAAGAAGAGCATATGTATAGTAATTAGAGATTTGTCTTTACATACAGATCAAGCAGATTAAAGTTATCTCTGGTAATAGCTCTCCTTCTGGGGCAAAGCCTCTATTTAGGCAATTACAATAAAAAACTTGGTCCAGATTGCTTTCAGCCCCAAATAATGCACATGCTAAAATGACATATTTTAGAGTTGTTTATTTTGCTTCCCTTCAATTTCAGCTACATTTTCTCCGTGTTTAATATGTTTGTGGTTTTTTTTTTTTTTAATTTAACTTCTTCAGAGAAATGATTAGATCAGATCATCTCCTTTTTAAAGCTCCAGGTAGTAGATACTGTAGGCCTGTGACCAATACAGTCTTTTTCACAATTACTCATTTCGTCTCTTGTATCTCAAAAGCACCCACAGGCAATACATAAACAAGTTAGCTTGCCTGTAGTTTTACAAGACTATTACAAAAGCAGATAACTGGCCTGTGGGCCACAGTTTGGTAGCTGTTTATCATTGATTTTTTAGCTTGCTTTTCCCCCTGAGTTATGCATTTAAGATTATAAATTTTTCTCTAAACCTCAAGTTTTAATAAAGCCTATTTTCATGATTATTTAGTTCAAAATATTTTAAAGATTTCATTGTAATTTCTTTTTTGCCCCATGGTTATTTTGAATTGTATAGTGTAGTTTCAAAACATGTGAAAATTTTTAAGGTTACATTTTGTTATAGTTTTATGTACCTACCTACCCATCTATTTGAGAGAGGGAGTTGGGGAGAAACAGAGGTAGAGGAAGAGATTCCTTAAGTGGCTGAACGCTCTAGAGCCTAGAAACCGTGACCTGAGCTAAAACCAGGAGTCAGATACTCAACCAATTGAGCCACTTAGGCACCCCATATTTTGTTACTTTCTAGATTAATTCCATTGTGGGCAGAGAACATGCTCTATGTAAATTAAAGCTTTATGGTCGAGTTTGTTATAATTTTCTATACTTGCAAATGATTCTCTTCATTTTGTTGCATTGTTCTATATGTGCCAATTAGGCATAATTTGTTAATAATTTTATTTATACCTTCTATATTTTGTTTTCTTACCTATCAGTGAATGGATAATTGTGTTAAAATCTCCTACCATGGTTGTGAATTTCTTTCATTTTGTATGTGTGGTTTCATTTTTTTCCCCTAGTTTTATTGATAAACACATATAAGTTTAAGGTGTACAGCATAATGACTTGTCTTACATATATATTGTGAAATTGTTACCAAAAGTTTAGTAAACATCCATTATCTCATATATATACACAGAAAAGAAAAAGAAAAGAAATATTTATTTTTGTGTGACTAGAACTTTTCAGATCTACTCTTTTACCATTCAGCAGGGTTAACTATAGCCTTGATGTTATACATTATCTCCCTGATATTTATTTATTCATTCATTCATTCATTCTTTCTTTCATTAAGATTTATTTATTCGAGGGAGAGGAATAGAGAGTATTTTTTTATTTTAAAGATTATTTATTTATTTATTTGGCAGAGAGAGAGAGAGAGAGAGAGAAACAGTGAGAGTGGGAACACAAGTATGGGGAGAGGGAGAAGCAGTCTTCCTGCCCAGCAGGGAGCCTGACTCCAGGCTGGATCACAAGACCCTGGGATCATGACCTGAGCTGAAAGCAGACTATTAACTGACTGAGCCATCCAGGTACCCATAATGGTGTATTTTAAATTCAGAAATATTTAAACTCTACAAGACATTATTATCTTTGCTGTTGTTTATACTCAATATTTTTTTGGGATTACCCCAACATCTATGCTTTCCAGTCTCCTCCTTTATTCTTGTATTTCTCTGTATCTGGAATTGTTTTCTTTCTCCCAGAAGGAGCACCCTTTTACTATTTCTCTCAATGTGAGTCTGGAAGGTGAGAAATTATTTTGGTTTTTGTTTGTAATTATTTTCTTTTGGTGTGTTGAGATTACCATTCACTTTTCTTATGGATTCTATTGTCTCTGTTGAGGTAAGCCCGAGTGAAATTATTAATTCTTTGAACATCGTCTATTTTCATTCTTTTTTTTAACTTCTTGAAATAAAGTTTATTCTTTTAACCATTTTGAAGTATACAATTTACTAGTTTTGAATTCATTAGTTTTATATGATGTGTCTATGTGTGGTTTTAATTATATTTATATTGACATAAATTTATAGATATATAGAATTCTGTATGTTATATATTATCAATTTATTTATTTATTTATTTTAAAAGATTTTATTTATTTGTTTGACAGATAGAGTTCACAAGTAGGCTGAGAGTCAGGCAGAGAGAGAGAGAGAGAGGAGGAAGCAGGCTTCTGCTGAGCAGAGAGCAGGGTTTGTGGCTGGATCCCAGGATGCTGGGATCATGACCTGAGCTGAAGGCAGATGCCTTAACCCACTGAGCCACCCAGGCGCCCTGAATTTATATACATTGAATTTACATTAACTGTTTCAATACAGCATTTTGACTCATTTATTTAATGTCTTTCTCTAGTTTTAAAATGTGTTTAGTCATTATCTCCTCCAATTCTCTTTCTCTATTCTTTTTCTCTTTTCCCCTCTTCAGACTTATTTTTTTCCCCTACTCTTGTCTCTTTATGGTTCTTTCAGCCTATTTTTTAAGGACCTATTTTCTAGTTCACTGAATTTCTTTTCATATATATTTTTAATTTACTATTAAATTCATCAAATGAATTCCTAATTATGGTTACTATATTTTTAGTTTTATAATTTTTATTTTTTATGGTTTCTAGTCTCCTCCACACATTCTTGGCATTTTTGTCTTATTTCAGTACATATAGTCGCCATGATTATTAAAAAAAATCCCTGTCTCATCTTCCCGTTAATTTTATTTTCTCGTGATTCCTTTGATTTTATATCATTTTTATCTTGTCTCCTGGTGTATGTATGGTTCTCTGATTTAGTGATGGATACTGTACATAAAATCTGTAGAAAGCATTTGACCTCTGATATGGCAGTGTCCTCCATAAGCATCCCACCGCCAGTCCCCACTCTTTTTAGCTAACAGATGGCCATTGGGACTCACAGTACTGGATCATCTTAATCCGGTTTCAGTGACTTCTAGGCATCGTCCCTGAGTGAGTTGGTCTATTTATAATTCATTCTTATTCCTAGGATATAAACCTTTGTGACCCCAACCTAAAGCCTTTGCCAGTATGCACTCCCTTGGTCACAGGAGACTCTGGACTTCAGTTTTTGTCCCACAACCTCTTTAGATTTTCAGATTTACTCTTCAGTTTCTCAGCTTATAAACTGCATGTTCCAGAATGAAAGGTCCAGTTCCCCTGTCTTGTTTTCCTTCTCCTTTTGTATCTTTGTTCTAGATGTTTTTACCATCCTTTTTGTTCTCCAGGTTAGAGATGACTTTTCAAGTACTTATGCCAGGTTTCCCCGTTGTTTCAGGGAAAGATTGTCCTTATTTCCCTTTATACAAAGTATGAATCTGGTATTTGTTTTAAAAATGTCCCTTATTTGGTCAAAGAACAAATTTTGGGAACTTTTTTCAGATCCTCAGTGTCTATCTGTGGAGGTTTTACTTACCCATAAAATCCATAGTTTTAATAGCCACTGATTATGGTGATACAAACAGTATAGGCTCCCGTCCTTCTGAGTAAGGAACTTTGTTTTAAGTTAGTAAGTCATGTTTACAATGGCTGATGTAATTAGTGATTTGTAGTGTAGCGGGTTTTTTAAAAAATATTATTTTTATTTAACTAATCTCTACACTCAATACGGGGCCTGGAACTTACGCCCCTGAGATCAAGAGTGCTTGTTCTACTGAATGAGCCAGACAGGAGCCCCTTTCGAATATTGTTTTGACACAAGGCTTTAACTGGATGAGATGACCTCATCTATAGTAGTTCAGAATTCACAGAGAAGGTTTGTCCAGAACTAGGGTTAGAAAGATGGAGATCACCAGAGGGAGGGCGATGGGTATTGCTTGCAAGGAACCACATAAGTTAGGGCTTCGTCACCGCCAACCCTATTTAATTCATACCATGGTGACTGAATAGTTGATCCCTTAATCCTTCTTTCCCTTGATTTGTTGTTAATACTAATCAGGCTATGCTGGAAGCTTGGGAATTCATTGGTGTACATTGTCAAACATGTGTTAATTTGATCACCCTAAAGCACAAGGCACACTGGTGAAGCTTAACAAGGACCCACCTTGTCCCTTCCTGTTCCGCATGCTGACTGCACCTGCCTGAAGGGATTGCTTTTTGGAGCTCAGTATTTTTTCCTGTGCATTTGCCAGAGATGCATGAGGTGGCTTAGGCAATTCCTCTGGGTTTGGGGCCTCTATCTTTTAGGCACTCCATGGGTCTGAATCTCTGGCAGGGACGGAGAAAGTAGGCAAGATAGTGTAGTGAGCATGAATTTAATTTCCTCAACTCCATTGTGCGGGATACATTTTATGTATTTCCTCTAAGTCAAATTTAATCTGCTCTGAGCATTCAATGTGTCAGGTGGTTGGAAATTCAGTCTCAATACTTATTTGTCCTTTTTCCTACGCCCCTACCCTCCTATAGTGTCTTCTGGTCCTGGAAGTCTAGTGCGGAACTCGACAGGCTGTGAGGATGTTGATCTTTTATTCCTCCTAGATGCATTGACCTGCTCCTCACCCAAGCCTGCATAATCTCTTGTAGGGAAGTTTCACTGTGGGTTTCCATGGGTGTTTGCTGGGTCTTAGAGCCCCTAGGCCTTAGCCTCTCTGTATACCACTGTGCACCCATTTTCCTCTGAGCTCTTGACACCATAACCGGGTGCTTGGAGGGAGAGAGCATCCAGACATTGTTCCCTCGTTAGTCCTTTTTTTTTTTTTTAAATGTTATATTTATTTATTCCACAGAGTGAGAGATCACAAGTAGGCAGAGAGGCAGGCAGGGGGTGGGGGAAGGAGGCTTCCCGCTGAGCAGAGAGCTCAATGTGTGGCTCGATCCCAGGACCCTGAGAACACGACCTGAGCCGAAGGCAGAGGCTTAACCCACTGAGCCACCTACACACCCCACATCGTTAGTCTTTTAGAATTTTTTCTTCATTCACAGAAGTAAAGACGAAAGTGTGGTGGCAAGTACTCTCATGTTTCCCGGACACTGTGGTACTGTAAACATGTCTTTCTTACCTTTGGTGAAAGGGGGTTGTGGGAAGCCGTCAACTATGAGATGAAAAAGGACGGAAACTGGACTTCACGATCATCAGTTGATTTACTGATTACCTATTTGATGTGAGATCTTACAGAATGAATAAAATATAGTTTGTGTTGGCAGGGAGATGATGGTCTAGTGGGGGGATAGAGAATAGAGCAGAAAACGTTCTGATTATGCATGACCTCAACATCCAAGGCAAACATCTTACCTCTGAGCTCTCAAATTGCCTTTTTTAAGTTACACTGGTAATTATGGGTCAGTCCCTCTTCGGGGGTGTTTGGCCTGTAGCTGTGGGGATAGATGAGTGTGTCTGTTTTTGTACTAGGTGCTCTTGGGCTGTGGCCTCAAAGGATGGAACTGTGTGGCTCAGGCAGTTTTCTGAAATCTGTGGCTTTACAAGACTTCCTGCTGTAGAGAAGGACACTGACTTCTCTTATCTGCTTGTCCCTAGGTGCCTCTTTCCGGCGAGATACTGAATTTACCTGCAGAGTTGGATTGCTTTTATCCCTGAACTCTATACTGCAGACACTTGAGATTAGTGCCAGGAGAGGAGAAAGGGTAATTGTTTCTGGGGGAAAGAATTGTGTAGGTAGTAGTTGTTTAAAAAACCAGGGCCTAGAGTGATATTTAGTCAAATATGGCTGCCAGACAGAAATGAAAGAGCCTTTCAGCATCTTTTTCAAAGAGCCCTGTACTGATGTGCTTTGTGCTCTCCTATTCTAGGGAAAAGTGTTTAAAATGTTACAGCCTTTAAAAAAATGTCCTCACCTGTTTTAGTTGTAGATTACGTTTTGGTTGAGTCTTCTGGAATACTAAGCATATCAGGATTTTATTAATTCAGTGATACTGCATTGTAAATCAGAACTTTTACGTTTTTGGCCCATACTGTTTTAATTTTCCAAGCATCTGAGCGAACTGCAAATATTACTTGAGAAATATCTGAATGCTTTCTTGTCAAGTATATGTTTATCCTAAGAATCTTGGTGCTGGAGAGAGCCTTTTATGTGTAATTTTGACTTTACATTTTGTAAACCTGTATTGATTTTTTCCATCTCTACGGAAGCGGGATTCCTTTTCAGAGTTTTATGCCCTTTAACAAATGTGGGTACATCTGAATGGAACTTCTAGAGAGAGCCCTTGAAATTGCCCTAATGACTTAAGGATATGAAGGTTACAGGCATCCTTTTTCATTTAGGCAAAAGGGAATTAATTAATTGTGAGGAAAAAAGTATGTTAAGACGCATTCTTTCAGCAGGAGAGGTTACTTTCTTTTTTTTTTTTTTTTCACAAGGGAGGAGGAAGCAGGCTCCCCGCTGAGCAGACAGCCCAATGCGGGGCTTGATCCCAGGACCCTGGGATCATGACCTGAGCCAAAGGCAGAGGCTTTAACCCACTGAGCCACCCAGGCGCCCCAAGAGGTTATCTCTGTCTTCCTATCACTTGGGATAAGCAGTGTCGTTTGAACTGTGTTGGTCCACTTACATTTGGATTGTTTTTTTTTTTTTTTTTTTTTAACAGTATTGTAAATGTATTTTCTTTATGATTTTCTTAATACCATTTTCTTTAGCTTATTTTTTTTCTGCGAATATAGTATATAATACATTGGACATAGAAAATATGTGTTAATCAACTCTAAGTTAAAATTTACTCCATTTCTGAGAATGGTCAGTTTCAAAATTAACTGTAGTAGAAAAGGGGACATATTTTCACTTTCATTTCTGCTTTTCATTATGCATCTCCTCCCAATTGGATAGAAGGATGATACCTAAGGAATCAGAAAAGTCTTCATCTGGAGGGGCTTGCTGTGATTTGATTTTGATGTACCTCTTTGAGAAATGTTTAAACCTTAGTCCTGATTTGGTTTTCTGAGTGATTTCATGATCCCTACTTCTAGATTCTTGAACTAAGTTTATGTTTGTCTTGGTTGCTATTATTATTTTTCTTTTGAAAAGATTTTATTTATTTATTTGTCAGAGACACAGTCAGAGAAGAAACACAAGCTGGGGGAGTGGGAGAGGGATAAGCAGGCTTCCCTCTCAGCAGGGAGCTGGGTTGCTATTAAAGAAATCCCTCCCACTCCCACCAACTATGAATTCTGATTAAAACGAAAAAAATAACTCTCCATTCACTTTTTGCTAAGGCCCCATTGCTCTAGGCCTTAAGCCCTTTTGGGATGGAGGATTAAGGAAGCTTACTTCTGGACTGTGGTAAGTTGAATAACAGTTTGCCAGCGATTTCAATGTCTGAATCTCTGGAACTTGTGAATATGGTACTCTATTTGATAAAAGAGAGTTTACCGATGTTATTAACGTTTTTGAGATATGGAGATTATCTTTTGTATAATCACAAGGTTGATGATAGGGAAGAGGCAGGTATGAGGCCAGAGAAGGCATTGTAACAGTGGTCCTAGAGTTTCAGGTGATGTAGCCATAGCCAAGGGATATCTACCATCTGTACAAGCAGGAATGGAGAGAATGGGTTCTCTCCTTGAGCCTTCCAAAGGATCCAGCTTTTGCGAATACCTTCTTTTGACCTATAAAAAAACTCATTTTAGACTTCTGACTTTGGTTTAGTCCCCTCAGTCTACGGCAATTTGTTACAGCAACAACAGGAAAGAACTACGTATCTCAGAGATACTAATGTATCATGTATGTGGACAGATTCTAAGAATGCAGGCCAGTGTCAGTGCCCCCTCTTCTCTTCACTCTATTGTTTGAGCAGCCGGTTGCTGTTTAGATTTCCAAGGAGACACTAAGGTCCTATGGCCCTTTAAATGGCAGTGCATTCAGAGGAAGCTCTCTGAACCTTCTTCAGGAACTCTCACATGACTTTAGGTAAGAGGAAACCACCAACTCCCTTCTCTAGTGCGGAGAAGGAGGAGAAATATGATTAGATATCAATGATATTTCTGAAAGAGGTCGTTACTCTCCATTTTCCAGTCCATCTTTAACCATAACTCAGTGATGCCAGAGGCGGATATTGCGCGAAGAGTAGTGAAAGATGATTTGGACACTTCCTTTGAAGTTCTTGCATTGGTTATTCAAGAGCCATGGTTTGGAATATAAACATACTAGTGAGTACTTTTTTTAATTCTTGATCTTTTGAGGTCTCACATTAAACAGATTGAAATGACCTATTTTAATACCCTCTTATATTGATATAAGCTCTTTCATAAAGACCAGGTGCCATCTTGGGGACGAGTAAGGGGATCGAGAGCATGTTTTAGACTGAGTTTACATAAAGAGACTGTGTAACTTAAAGACGTTAAATTATTAGTCTAAAATGAATGAATGAGCTAGACATATTTTTCTCTTCTGTTGAATGGGTGAGAGTTTATGAACTTTATCAAATCTGTTATGGAATAAATGAATCAGCTACACTTTATTTATGCATCTGAGTGCAGTGTGACTGGTTTTATCTTACTCTGTGTCTGATAATTGTATGTAATGGTTGGTCAAATCCGCAGTGCTTCCTCCATGTGAGAACTTTCTTAGCCAGTGGCACCTGGTTGGCTGCCAGTTAAGCATCTGCCTTTGGCTCACGTCTTGATCCTGACATCTAGGCCCCCCCATGCCCCCCCTCCCCCGCCCACAGGAGGGCTCCCCAGTCAGTGGGGAGTGTGCTGCTTCTTCTGCCCCTGCCCCCACTTATGGTCTCTGTTGCTGAATAAAAACAATAAATTTATGTAACCAGTTTCTATAGCAATCAGTATGGTAAATAAAGACTTTTACTGAGTGCAAAAAATAGGGAACTCTCAGAGTAGTACCTGACCCCTGGTGTAGCAATGAAGGCCCTTGTATGTGTCTAATGTTCCTAGTATTTAGGTGGCAATAGTGGTATAACGCACCTTCAAAGAATATATGTATAAGAAAAATTAGGAATTCTATCCCTAGAACCCCATTTTGTAGGAATCTTGGTTACCAATTTTCGTACCTGCTGAAGTAGAGTTGTTTGTATATGCTGTCCCTGCTTACTCCATGGAATATGTCGAGTGAGAAAAAAAAATAAAAAAATAAACCCAGATACATTTGTTGTATCTGAAAAAGCACGATGCTGCTTTACTTCCAGCCTCATCATCAGCTGAGAAAGGAATTAACATGATGGCGTTTTTAATGCATAGTATATACAGAATCTGAGTTGTGTCTCATCTTCATACAGAGGATAAACTTGGCTATTACACCTATTGCTCAGATGGTGATTAATCAAATAAAGCATACACTTAGATCACAAGTGATTTCAGGAAGTTAACATAATGATTTTAATTCTGGCAGAGTGGTTTCTATAGAGTAAATGACTGCATGGATTTTATTAGCAATACATGTGATACCCGAAAAGATTGAACTAGGGTTTAAGAAACATAGACTCTAATCCCACCTTTGTCGTGTGTTAGTTATTTTATCTTAGATAATTTGCAATGTATCTGAGCCTAGTAATTTTCACCAATGAAATGTAGATAATAATCCCTGCCCTGTTCATCTCATTGTGAGCCTCAAGTGAGGAGATATACATGAGGAACTTCTTGTAATGTAAAGTGCTATTCATATGAGAAATGTTACTGTGTTCGCCTTAGAATGACTCATGTATGTGTCTTTACTGAATTCTCTTTCCTTCTCATTTTGCCCTCTGAGAAATTCCCGTTACTGTCGTAAGGATAGTCTATTTTTAGTGGGCCATCTTGTATGTGGTCTACTTTTTAGTTTCTCAAGACATTTCCCTTTGTATTTAATGGATTTCCATTATAGGAATGGATGATGAGAGTCTGTTCTGCCACCTGAAAGTGTTTCATATTTTGTGTCTCTTTGCTTTATGTACAAGCTACTGTGTTTACCGGCATATATACCCTTTTTTGGGGGCATTCCTTTTCTCTATTCCAAGCATCATTGATTAAATACAAGCTAGTTGTTCTCTATTATTTTATTTTTGGCAGATGTTAATTGCTAGTTGGTATTAAATTCTAACCTTTGAAGAGTGGGTCATAACAATTTAAGGAATGTAAACTATGTTGGCTATAGTGAACCAAGCTGTGTTCGTCAGGATTAGCTAGGTTATGCTGCAGCAACAGAGAACTCTGAAATCTTAGAGGCTTCAAACGTGAGAAGTCTATTTTCTGGCTGTCCATGCTATACATCCATTCTGGACCCTTGGGGTTTCTGCTCTGTGTTGCCATCACCCTCACTCTGTCACTTTGGGTGATGGAGACGCTAACATAGGGAACAATGAAGCGACCTGAAAGTTGTTCCAATGACAGTGGTCTGGTTTCTATTCAACATATATCAGTTTCAGTCATAACTCTTTGGATAGAAATGGTCATTTGTAAGCACTAGGAACTATAGCAAGGTCAGGAGTTACAGCTACATGCCTAGAAGAGGGGAAACTAAACATTTGAACAAGGTTTACTAAATTGCCCAGAGTATTTTGAGGCCTCTGTTCTACAACAGAGGAATCATTTATCACTTTTTCAGTGGATAGTCTTTCCAGAGTCTGGACCATTGTCAATTCCCCTCTGATTTCTAGTTTATAGAATTAAATTTCGAGATAAAGTCAATATTAGTATTCTTTCTGAAGTCTTCCTTTGGTGTTGTCACCTGTTATCTGATGGCAGGATTTTCTTTTCTAAATGGTATTAGTCAAAAAATGATGCATCTGAAGCTTTGCGCAGTGGCAGTATCGTAGCCAATGAGGTTTATCCGAGGCGCGATTATTGCTAATTGAAAAAATGATGCATCTGAACTGTTGTAAGAAAACAATGATTCTAGTTTGTTCTTAAAATGTTGAATTAGACATGGTCTCGTCTATCCAAGGAAAGATTTTTATTTTCTGTCCCATGCTTCTCCTTGGTAAACATGAAAGTGTCATGGCTTTATTGTTGTTTTAAATTTCAAAGTAAATTAGTCTGACTAAAAACACATCAAAGAAATTAACAGTTGAGAATTTCTGTTTTTAAAACTACCCACGTAACACTTTCCCCAGAAGATTTTATGCTCCATGAGATGATTCTTCCCTGCTTCTCATCTGTGTAGCACTCTTTCACCACCCCTGGTTGAGAATGACTGGTCTAATTATATCATTTGCATTTAAGTCTGTTGTCACAATCTGGATTTGGGAAATTTTCAGGTTGGTTTTGTAGGATGAAAAGGCTTTGGGTGGTTAAATTCAGATGGGAAGAGCTTCCCCCTCCCTTACTAAATGATAACACATTACATCCTTTTTTTAATTAAGATTTTATTTGTTTATTTGACAGAGATCACAAGTAGGCAGAGAGTCAGGCAGAGAGGGAGGAGGAAGCAGGCTCCCTGCTGAGCAGAGAGCCCAGGACCCTGGGACCATGACCTGAGCCGAAGGCAGAGGCTTTAACCCCCTGAGCCACTCAGGCATCCCATTTTTTTTAAGAAGGATTTTTATTTACACATTATATCCTTTTTAAAAAATAAAGATTTATTCATTTGATAGAGAGAAAGCATGTAGAAGTGCGATGGGCAGAGGGAGAGGGAGAGAGAACCTCAAGCAGACTCAGCCTTAAGATCTGAACCCTACTTGGGGCTCAATCCCTTGACCCTGAGACCACAACCAAGAGAAACCAAGAGTCTGATCCTTGACTGACAGTGCCACCGAGGCATCCCGATGTTAGGCTTCTTTTTTCCACTTTGTTTCTGTTTTTAGTTTTATTTATATTCCTTCATAGTAACGTGAACGAAGTAGATGTTAGTTTAAACTTGCTTGTTCTGTGAATAAAGGAGTTGACTTATCCTAACCTCTTGTTTTCATGCTCAGATATTGAAAGACAGGCAGCTGTAAGGGGTACAAATTCCAGGAGAGACAAATTTTCAAATACTAAAGCCTTTTTTAACCTTTCAGAAGGAATTCTATCTACAAGATTCTAATAGTCTGGATATGGAAAGAGACTTTGGGCAAAGAAGCTAAAATTCATCAACTGGCTGATTTAGAGACAGAGATTTATAATATGGGACTGTAGAACCTCCCACTGCCCCCCAGAAACAACCAATTCCTTGTCCATGGTGTGAGAAACCTGTATTATTCTTATTTTCTGCTTTTGGTCCTGGTTATCTGGTTTGAAATCCCCACCACTGATCTCAGTTTGCATGTGAAGATTAGGACATTGGCTCTGCAAGACTAGTGTTTAAAATCAGAAATATTTCCCGAGTACAGATTACCAGATATTTTTTTTTTTTTATGTGTTATTTTAGATGTCACGAAATGCCTGTCCCAGAAACCTCCAAAGAGAAGCCAGAAGGAGGAATGGGGGTTTCATAAGAATACTTAGGAAACTCTACCTATGGTTTTGACTCTCCTGATGCCCTTCACCAATTTTGACTTGGCTTTATGTTTTCCTTTATCCTGTCTTTGCCATGACCTTTCCTTTCTCTCTGTCCACCTGACTTCTATGTTAGCAAAGCTTTCTTCCAAACTCTGCAGTGCTGCTGGTTTGCCTAAGGAATGGCCTTCTTAACCTACTTTACCGTTTGTGATATTTACCCAAAGATATAAAGCCTCTCCCTGTTCCTTTCTGTGTTTCTACCTCCAGATTTCACGTTCTATTGTTGTCCCACGTGAGTTCCATGTGGCTAATTGCAATGGAACATTTGGTCTTTTGCTTTTACAAAATTTATTCTTATCATATTATTTTTTGTTATTATTTATTTGCAACCAAGAATGCTTTTACATATCTGGTAATTGCTCCAATTCGTCTCTTGTAAAGAACAAGAAATCACATTTTTTGTTTTCTTAATGGGAAGTGCTTCCTGTTAGCACATATATTCCTGCTGTTAGTTTTTCGGCAAAGCAGCCCTTCTGTTATTGCAGTAGGAAATTTCAGTGGGTTGTCTTTGGGAACTACAAAAGGACAGCAACCTCATAATCTCCTCATAGGGCAGTGCCTTTTTGGGGACATGGCCACCTTTCCTTTATACTTCAGACCTAGTCAGTGTCTCTGTGCTGTACAGAATGAGACACATGTATAATTTAAAAGCCATTTCCTGCATTGTAATATCAGACTTTACCAGGAAAGCATATTCAAAGCTGACACTCCTTCAGGCCAAATGAACCCAGACCTTTTCTTTCTGCCTCTCTCTCCCTTTCTCTATTCTGATGGCGGATCAGGATTAAGGAAATTACATTACTGTTTAATTTTTTGCAATATGTGTTTCCATTCCCCGAATGCTAGGCTCCTCATATAGGTCAGGTCCTTACCTCATGATTTGATTTCCCTGCTCACCCTTTGACATTTAATGATTTCTAGCTTGACCTTGTGTATAAAAACACGAAACTCAGGAAATAGGTGGAACAAGGCAAGGCCCATCTTCTATTTGTGAAAATTTTCTTCCTAGTGTGTTTTCTAGGATTGGGACATTGCCTTCACAAAGATTGTAGGATACTTATTGGTGTTACTAAACTCCCCAGGAAGAGCCCTATTCCATGGAGTTGAGAAGGGAAGGCAAGGTTTTTACTGACCATACTGAGATAGTTCTAGGAACATCAGTTTAGAAAAGCTTCTGGTTCCATAGACACACAGGTGATAAATATCCAGGACAGACCTTTTTAGATATAGTTGATGGCAAAGGTTAATAGTTTACAGTATCAGAGTTTTATTGCAATATTTGTAAACCATGTGTAAATATCCCAGTTGAAGTTCACATCCTTTGGGAAGCCTTTCTCGATTACTCTAGACCAACTTTGTTTCCTTTCTGAACTATTAACAGTTATCTGGCTCATAGTAACATATTATCCTGTGACAACTATTGTCTCAAATTGCTAATTTACTCTGGTATTATGATTTAAATATTTGTAAATATATGTGGTAATGTATCTCCTAAAACCCATCCTCCCCCCCTGGGGACAGACTTTGTATATTTTATTGTTTTTCCTGAATCACTTAGTGTCATTCTTTATAGAACTCTGGTAGATGCTTTTGGAATAAATGAATGTATTAAGCGATAAATCCATTTTAGATTGCTAGTGAACCATAAATTATTGCAGTCAGATAACCCTATCTTTTTAAAAGACCATTCTGGCATTAACTTGGGCATTCACTTCTATGATTCATTTGAGTCCCTTTCCTTGCACAGTTGTGTAACTATTCTTAAAGGGAGGTGCCTCTTCTCTCTCCCTAATGTTCTGCACACTTCCTTCACTTTCTCTCTACCTTATTCCATAATTTTGCTTGTTTCTCTGTACTGTTCTTTACCCTCTATTCTCCTTATTTAACATTTGTTCTCTTGGCAAGTTTGGCTTCAACTATGATGTCGTTGTTGTTTCCTTCCAAATCTACCTTCCCAATCCTGTCTTATGGCCTTAGTACAGTGTTGTCAAGATGGGTGGGATATAATCACTTGGGTATATTTCGGTCACCTCAAAATTACTATTGTACAAGAGAAATTACTTTTTTCTATCACCCAAACAACGTCCTCTTTCTACTTTCCTTCTTCATTCTTGTTGTTTGTGTGTATTCTATCATCCAAGGTTCCTAGGCCCTGGAATCTTCTCTCACACTCCTTTTTTCTTCATCTTTCATGTGTTATCTGAATCTCTCCTTGGAAATGTTTGTTTCCATCCTTTCTGTGACCTCAGCAAATGATCTGGTTTTCGCCTTTTTCTAGGCCTAAATAATAGTTCTAGATTACTGCCTCAGCTCCCTGATTACTTTCCATTTTTTGTAATTTTGTTGTTCGTAAAGACGATGATGGTTATTAGCAGAAATTGATAGTACTCATCATGTTGTATGTGGTAGGCAATGTACTAAGCCACTTTATGTAGATTGTCCATTGATTCTCATGACAACCTGATGAGGAATATATTATTGTGCACTTTGTAGATACTATAAAACCTGTGGCTCAGATAGGTTATATATTTTGTCCATGGCCTCATATGTGATAAGACGGAAAAAGTTCCATTTTAAATTTGAAGTCCACGTATGGAGAACAAAGACTCTGCGTGTCAGTGCCAGACCACTATACCCTTTTCACTGTGCCATTCACCTTCTCAACATGTAGAGATTCCCAGTGCCTACAAAAATTAAATGACGTCTTTTATCTGATTTTAAGGCCTTTCCTGACCTTTTATCACCACATCTTTCTGGTATTCTTTCTTATGACTCCAGAGATCTACCCATTGCTTAATCCAAGCTGACTTGATCATTGTTTTTCTCTTCCTTCCCAGTACTGACTTTCTCAATGGTTTCCTCTAGCTCTGGGACATTGTTTTCTTACCTTCCAACCTGCCTATACTCTAAGGTACAGTGTATATTCCACTCCTCCAGGAAGCTTTCTCAAAGTAGTCCGGCTTGAAAAGAGATGTTGTTTGTTTTCCTAGCTCCTCTGCCAGTTAATTTGCATACCAGAAGAATTAGTACTCCATGATGTACTCTTGTGATACTCTGTAGTATGAGATAATTCAAGGAGATATTTTGTAATTGATGCATAATTGACATACAATATTATATTAGTTTCAGTTGTCCAACTTAATGATTCAACATTTATATATATTACAAAACAATCACCACAGCAAGTCTAGTTAGTATCTGGTACCATACATGGTTATTACAATATTATTGACTATGCTCTGCTATGCTGTAATTTTCATCCCTGTGACTTCCTCGGTTTATAACTGGAAGTATGTGCCTCTTAACCCCCTTCACCTCTTTGTCCCATTCCCCCAAGCCTCTGATAACCACCAGTTTGGTCTCTGTTTTTATGGTCTGTTCTTGTTTTTTTCATTTGCTTTGTTTTTTGGGAACTTTTGATTATTTTTTTTTAATGAAAATCTTTTACTGCGTTGTATTTGACACAAAATTTCACATTAGTTTCAAGTGTACATTATAGTGATTCAACAAGTCTGTTACATTGTTCTAACCACAAATATTGCTACCATCTGTCACCATACAGTGCTATTACAATACTATTGATTATAGTCCCTGTGCTTTCCCTTTCATCTCCGTGACTGATTCATTCCGTAACTGGAAGGTTGTATCTATAACTCTCCATCATCCCAACCCCCCTCCTCTTCGGCAATCCTTTTTCTCTTCTCTGTATTTTATGGATCTGTTTCTGTTTTTTTGGTCACCTACCTACCTATTTATTTATTTAACGCCATATATAATCACAAGATATTTGTCTTCTTTCTGTCTGGCTTATTTTAAGCATCATACCCTCTCCATCAATCCTATGTTATCGCAGATGGCAATAGCTCATCATTTTTTTATTGATGAGTAACATTCTAATTTGTGTGTGTGTATCACGTGTTCTTTAACTATTCATCTGTTAGTGGACACTTGGGTTGCTCCATACCATTCTCCTCCATCCCATATTTTATGCTCTGGGTTCAATTTCTATGCTTTTATCCCTACCAGTCTGCCGGCACAATTTGCCCAGAGTCCTTTTTAGTTCTTCTCAACTAGAAGTAACCTTTTTTTTATCCACCTTCCATAATACCTTTTATTATTATTACCACTAGGTAGGTGTAAGGTACATACTATGTAAGGGCATATGTGATTATTTCCTGAGAGCTTTGCGTTAGAGCAATATTGCTTGTGAAATGATATCTGCTTTGTTTGTTGGAAAGTTTGCTTTTGTTAGTTTGTTTGTTTAGAAATTTAAAAGGGTGGAGGGTGGCTGAGGAAACTAAAGGTCTTGGTGAGTGCGGAAAGGAATATATTGGGGGTAGATAACTATTCCTACAACGCATTAAGTTTTATTTATTTATTTATTTATTTGACCTAGAGAGAGAGAGATCACAAGTAGGCAGAGAGGCAGGCAGAGAGAGAGGAGGAAGCAGGCTCCCCGCTGAGCTGAGAGCCTGATGCCCGGCTATATCCCAGGACCCTGGGATCAGGACCTGAGCCGAAGGCAGAGGCTTTAATCCACTGAGCCACCCAGGTACCCCTCCTACAGGGTATTAAAACTTAGTATGTAAGTCACTTCCAATTCTGCCAGAGTATAAAGTTGGATATAGCTAGAGTCTGCAGGGTTTTCCTCTGTAACAGTGGTTCCCTGCCCGTCACCAGCGGTATGAGGTATTGCCCAAGTACACTTAGGAAGAACTATCCAGTCTTCGAACAAATGATTTCTGGAAAATTCATACCATATTTTAGATTCACGTACAGGCTTTAAATACAAATGTATTCGTATACCAGTTTGTGGTCATTGTTTTGTTCTTCGTAATCAGTGAACACGGTAAGTATAATTGGAATCATGGGCAGCTCCACAAAATATTTTGATGTTTTATAAGGATCTTTTTTAAAGGACTTACCAGTAGAGCTCTATCAGAAACCCTTAGAAGGCAAAGACTGTCTTGCACTTTGTTGACATTTCACAGAACGTGATGTGGGGTTGGAACAATTTTCCCTTCTCTTTCAGCTTCCTTGGCTCACCTGGTAATCAAATTGGTTAAAGACAGATTAATATGAGGGACACCTGGTTAGCTCAGTGGGTTAAAGCCTCTGCTTTCTGCTCAGGTCATGATCCCAGGGTCCTGGGATTGGGTCCCTCATTGGGCTCTCTGCTCAGCGGGGAGCCTGCTCTTCCCCCACCCCACCCCCACCTGCTTCTCTGCCAACTTGTGATCTCTGTCTGTCAAATAAATAATAAATAAAATCTTTAAATAAAAAAACAGATTAATATGAGAAGAGCAAATAAATTATTTAGTAACATGTATACCTCCTGTATACCTGGGAGAGATCCGGAAAAGCTTAGTAACTCTTGGAAACCAGTAAAGCCATCATCTGAAATACCATTTCCACCTATAGACAAGAGATGTCATGGAGTAGGGAGTCAGTGGAGACAGTTATGGGAGGCTATCGGGCAAAGCACAGTGAAAGAGAATGTGGTTGTTAGGGAGATTTAAATCCTTTCCTTTTCCATTGATGAGTTGCCACAGTTTGAGTCCTCCCCCTCTTCCTGGTACAGGGATGTAGAAACTCCTAAATGAAGAATTTTCTTATAAATTAAATGTCTCTCGGTAAATGGTAACCCCTGTTTAGTTTTTCAGAGCTTCATCTGTGTCTGGTGTTTTGTAAAAACAAACAGTCTAAAATAATCAGTATGCCACAGAAGCATAACTTAGGGTGGTAAAATTTGTTCGGTGCTACCCCCAAAGCAAAACAGAACTCTGAAACTCTTGAATGAATGATAAAGGGAAGACGTTGGATTGGAAATTTCTTTCTCTCTATCCTAGTCATTTGTTTGTCATATAAGGGCATCAGACTCGGTGATGTCTCAGTTCCTCTCTGGCTGTAGCATCTTAGGTTGATGTGTATTTGGACATGATTCAAATGCTTTGCTGGTTCCTCAGCACTAGGGAACGTTTGCGAGAGGCCAGTTCTTAGTATGGTTCTTGGCCATGTTTTTGAACTTGGTTCATCCATTTCTAAAATTATTATGAATCTCAGAAGATAGGTGAAAATGTTCAGATGTTTTCATCATACAGTCCTAATGTTTTGAGTGAGAAGTTAAAGGTTCCTCACAGTTCCTTGTCCTGCTAGTCCCTGACTTGTGATTATCAATCTTAGGGCATAAGAGTCATCTCCTGATGCACAGATTCTCATGATTTGAAAGTTTTACTCTCTCTTTAACAGTGGGAATCATGCAGTTAGAGGGGAATAGAGGAAAATGACTTCTCAGGGTTTGGTTTTGTCTTTCCTAGACACATCCACACCAATTCCATGCCTGGCAAGATGGATCATACTTCAACTGGCTACCCTACTCTGTCTAAATTTGGTGGGGAAAATACTTCTTGCTAATCTGACAACAGGAAGCAGTTGGAACTACATTTCTTTCCTTTTCTTTCTTAGTTTCTAAAAACTCTTTACAGTCCAGCTTCTGTGTCTCATTATCTGTATGATCTTGGGCAAGTACTTTTGTTGTTTGGATTCTCAGTCTCCTCTTCATTAAAAGCATTTGTATTGTTGAGAGAATTATAGATAGTGAATGTTAAAATGCTTACAGAAGTATCAGGCATGTAACATAGATTCAATTAAAGGAGTCGTCCCTGTTATTCCTTTCTTCTTACTCCTTTCCCATTTTATTTTTCATTCACCCTTCCTCTAGCTTTTGTCTGGAGTCGAGAAATGATCTTTACCAATTTAGAGTATTCTTACATGAAAAGTGGCAATAGTGATCTTTCAGCCTGGGCATCCCATTTTGTCCTGGATTTTCCTATAATTTGGGATTTTAGGCTTGAATCGGGAGCACTAACTCTAGGTGCTTGAAGGCAATAAACAGTGTGGGAAGCAGTTAATCCCAGCCCCATGGGTGCTTTTCAATGGCCTCAGTCCAGGGAACGTGGGCTAGGAATTGGATCTCATGTGGATTGTCTCTGCAAAGTTATTTCTGAATCTTCTAGATTTACAAATCATTTGGTACCCAGCTGTTAGGCTGCGTGATTCATGGTTATGGGCGCCTTGCTTCAAACGCTTGTCAGCACTTTCTTCCCTGCAGTTGCCTTGTGATGCGGTTGTTTTCTATGTGGTGTGCATCTCCTCACATTCATCTGGACTCTGCATCCCCCAACTTCTGTCATGGAACAAATGCGTCAGTGTCAAATGGCGCTGCGTTGCCATCCAATTACTTCCAAGTTCCCTCTGGTGGGTGGGCGCCCCAGACGATGGTGCTGCTGGCTCACAGAGGGGGCTTCCTGTCCTGGTGCCAAAGCGCCTGGAGAAAGGGGAAAGAAAGAATGGTCGCATTTTGCAGAATGAGTCTCCCTAAAGCATTCAGGACAGACCAGTCCAAGGAGGAGGGCATTCTTGTTCAGTAGGTGGCAGTGTGGTCTGGCTTGAAGAAGTGCCGCAGCTTTGGGCTTGTGTTTGCTGTGCTTTATTTATCCTGATGCCTTTGACAGCTCCAACCTGAGGTTTTATTCTGAGTATTTTAGTGCCTTTTGTCAAGTGCTCTTTTTCCCATGAGGGGAAAAAAACCCACAACCCTTCATTTCTTTAGAAACTTCTCTTGGTAGTGGGCGGCATGTGTTTGTGGCAAGTACTGCGAACTGAACCTTTCGGGCGCTTGGTGGCTAATTGCTCTTAGTTTGGATATCCTGCCAGGTAGGCTGGACTTTTGTTTCCCAGCTGTGGTGGGGGGAGTTCTTTCCTCCTCGCGGTAGTGGCTATTTCACTGACTTTATCAGTGGGGAAGCACTTCTGCAGCCCCTACATCTGGCAGTTTTCTCTGTCGGGGAAGGAGGCTTCTGGGACGCCACGTGTCACCCCTGTCTTCATCCATTCCTCCTTTGCTCACGCTGGGAGTATGATGCCGTGAGGTACCCTGTCAAACTGACTGTGGTCAAATCCTAAACTCTGCACGTTGTTTCCCACTGCAAAGCTCTAGACAGGAATGTCTGGTTTCTCAACACCAGTAGAACTCTCTCGAACGATTTTTCTGAAGCAGTCTACTCTCTAGCATGAGCCTGGGCAGGAAGAAGAGAGCCTGTCTTAACTAGGCCACAGGTAGGTCATCCTTACCTCGATTGCTGACTGTTTTGCTGGGATTGATGAGAAGCCTAAGGATGGCCTTGGATTTGCTGGTCTCGTAGTTTGAGCGTATTTTCAGAATTACAGATACTACGTCTTGAGGCTGAGCTTGAGCCCTTGGGGGTCTCTGTTTAACTGTCTGTGTTCCCTGTCTCTCATGCTCTTGCCCAGAGGCTTGTCAGTGTGCGCACCTGATCTCACGGAAGCCAGGATGAGATGGTAAGTGTTGAGCACAAACCCATTTCATGTTAGAGAAGAGTAGGAGATTCTAGAAGTATATACAGTTGTTTCTTCTAACTCCTGGTATAAAGAACACTGAGGTAGGTTAGGTTAGGTTCTTGTGAGCCAATTTTTTAACGAATCAATGCATAACTTGCTTTATATGCGTTTTGTTTAAGGATGCCTTGTTTAGTATATATTGCTTATTCATTAATACTGAACTCACAGCCAATAGCACTAAATATAACTCAGCCTGAATGAAGTGTATCTGACACATTATTTTCTCGATAAGGCACATCATTGTCTCTTGCACTTACAAACACCAGATAGCCCTTCAGCATTATGCCGGAGCATCACTGAAAATAGTGAAATCACCAAGAAAAAAACTCAAAAATGTTAAAATGGTGGCAGTAAATAGACTGTGAAAAGGTCAGTTTTTTACAGTAGGAGAACTGAAACTAGAAGGCAAGAGTGTTTCCTTGTTCCGTTTCAACTGGGAACATGGACATCTTTAACCACTATGCACACGTGCCCATCTGCGAGTTACCGTGAAAGCCCTGTGAGTTCTGATCTGGGCGTTACAGATTGATTTTAGGGAGTAGGCAGTTTTGCCAATCTGGAATTTTTGAATATTGAGGTTCAACCATACATGCCTCACCATAGACCCACAGCGTTATCTATAATTTAGCTATTAGCATTCTTAGTCTTCTCCGTGTATCTCCTTTCCGGTAAGACATACTCCTATGACCTGGGCAGTACTCAATTTAATCTGGTCCTGAGTGTTGAATTCTGAGCAACTGAAGAGGGTGAGTATACTTCCTCATATGGCAATGATCTGTTGGTTTCTCACATGTATCAACGAATTGTTCGTCAGTAATTCTATGGACATGTTATTAAGGCTTAAAGATAGTGCTAGAGTAGTAAAGTTAACGTCCCAGTTGGACACTCTTGACTTTTGGTATGCAACATCAACGTTGTCCTTTAAACTCAAAAGGAAAGGATGATGGCCGGTATTTAAGTGGTCAACCTGATTACCTTTAGGAAAATAGCAAACCTTTCTGATCTTCGACTTTTACTTACTTGTAAAAGGCAAAGAAAAACACCCCACTATCTTATTAGCTGATTGTCAATAAAAAAGAATAATTTCTCTA
>PJEN01018663.1:0-31563 GCA_004024605.1 Pteronura brasiliensis
TTGTCAGGCCTCTGTCCAAAAAGGCCTGTGCTGGAAAACCAACCTATGGTCCAACATGTGGTTCCAGAGCATACAGTAGAACACCTCCTGTCCCGAGAAAGAAATCTTGCTCTTGGGAACTGGTGCCAACCCTCAGGGTAGGAGAAGCCTCCATGGACCCAGAAACACCGCCACCTTCCAAGGTCTCCCTGAACACCAAGAAGCACTGTGACCCATCATTCTGAGAACCTCCATCAACTCAGTTCACTTGGAACTTTGAATCAAGCCAGCGGATCAAACCTGCTCTGTTCCTCAGCAGCAATGATAATGCGAGGAGGGATTTCCAGGCATCCCCTCAGAAAGCTATGCTAACTAATCTTTCAATATGGGGAACCCTGAAGCCCTCTAAGCGGACTTCCCCTGTCCCACAGAAGGACACTTTGCTGTCTAGAGCAGCTGCCAAGCTCCAGCTTGGGAAAGCCCCAAACCTTCTTGATGCCACCCCCCCATTCGTTGTCCATCATGTATAAAATATCCATCATGAGCAGACATCTGACACTCGCCCATCCTCAGGAGCTGGAGCACTCGAGACAGCCACTGCATATTGGAACTGCCACGTGCTTGGCACTGAACTTAACCGGAGCATGTGTTTTCAGACTTCCGTCCTCACATTCCTCGCCTGCAAGCCCTCCCTATTGGGAATTCTGGAGCCAAAACGCAACCTCTGCCTGTCCACCAGAAAGAAGAAGGGTCCTATGGGTCTGCCAAGACACACTAACTGAGGAACCACCTGCATAGCCCTCAAAGGCACCCCAATATCATATGCCGTGCTGTGAACTAGTGCTCTGTCTGAAACAGCCCGAGCCCCGACCTCCTGACAGCCACCCAGATAGCTGGCCCCATATTCTGCAGGTGGGTCCTTTCTTGACCTGAGGCCATCATCTGGAACCAACCTGGGTATTCAGGCTTCTGAACCCAGAACTTAGATCAAATTCCTGCCTATGGGAGAACCTGAAGCACAAACGTGTACTCTTCCTTCCCCATGACAGGAAAATTGGATTTTGAAATGGTGTCCAACAAACATGGTCGGAGCCATCTGCATGGTCATGAGACCTCGCCCATTCAGGGCGCACAGCTGGGAACAAACAGGAATTGTGACCCTCAGCCTGAGACCCCTTTCAAACAAGCCCACTCGGGAGCTGGTCCAGGAGACCAAAGAGCGGGCCTGTCATGCCCATAGGCACATATCCTACCCTTGGTGGGGTTATCAAGGCGCCAGCTCCCAGAACCCGTCTCTGGAATCCCAGATTGGGCGGGACCCATGAGTCGGAAAACAGCACTCTTCCCTTCCCCCAGAAATACAACAAACTCTTGGGAGGTGGGCAGAATCCCCAGAGAGCCAGAATGTCCCAGGGACCCATGCGGCCACCCCTCCATTCCGAGGCCATCCTAGACACACAATACAGACAGAAAAGCCTACGCTACTGCCCGCCAGACGACTGGATTACAAAACCCGAGGAGCTGCCCTCAGGGTCTGCAGATCAGGCCTTCAATCCCCTCACCCCTAAACCTTACCCAAGTTTTTTCCTGAAGACTTCGGTCCCAAAGCCCTGACTAACATGCCCTACAGGATGGGGCCTCCAGAACCACACCGCATCACTGGGTCTGCTTTCCCAAAGAATCTCTGCTCTCTCTGTTGCCCAAACCTCCAGATGAGGAGAAACTTGCAAGGCCCAAAAGCCCACCCCAAATAAATAGGCCACTCTGAAAAAATGCGCAGTGTGACACACCTCAGCACCTACCTCCCTGAAGAGACTCAGGTCAGTGGCCCTGAGTCAGAAGATTGAACCTGACGTGCCCCTAGGACCTCATTGGAAAACTGGCTATGGTTTTCAGGCCTCTGTCCAAAGACGCCTGTTTTGGAAAACCAACCTATGGTCCAACATGTGGTCCCGGAGCCATAAAACATAAATCCTCCTGTCCCGAGAAGTAAACCTTGCTCTTGAGAACTGGGTCCAACCCTCAGGATAGGAGAATCCTGCATGGCCCCAGAGCCACCACCACATTCTAAGGTCTCCCTGGACAACAAGCAGCAATATCACGCATCAGACTGAGAACCTCCACCAACTCAGATCACTTGGATTCGAACCACAACCAGCGGATCAAACATGTCCTGTTCCTCGGCTGCAATGATAATGCGAGGTGGGCTTTCCACACATCCACTCAGAGAGTTCTCCTATCGAATTTTTCAATACTGGGGTCCCTGGACCCCTCTAAGTGGACTTCCCCTGTCCCGCAGAAGAACACCTTGCTGTTTGGAGCAGCTGCCAAGCTCCAGCTTGGGAAAGCCCCCAAGGCTTCTTGAGGCCACCCCACCATTCCTTGACCATCATGGATAAAATCTCCAGCGTGAAAAGACATCTGACACTCTCCCTTCCTCAGGTGCTAGAGCTCTCGGGACAGCCCCTGCACATTGGAACTGCCATGCACTCGCCACTGAACTTAACCGGAGCTTGTGTTTTCAGAATTCTCTCCTCTCATTCCTCACCTGCAAGCCCTCCACATTGGGAATTCTGGAACCAAAACGGAGCTTTCTGCCTGTCACCAGAAAGAAGAAGTGCCCTATGGTTCTGCCCAGAAACACTACATGAGGAACCACCTGCATAGACCACAAAGGCACCCCAATATCATATGCCATGCTGAGAACTAATGCTCTGTCTGAAAAAGCCTGAGCCCCGATCTCCTGTCAGCCTCGCAGATGCCAGTCCCTATATCCTGCAGGTGGGTTCCGCCTTGGCCTGAAGCCATCATCTGGAACCAACCTTGGTTTTCAGGTTTCTGTCGCCAGAACTTAGATCAAATTCCTGCCTATGGGGGAACCTGAAGCACAAACGTGTACTCTTCCTTCCCCATGGCAAGAAAACTAGATGTTGGCATGGTTGTCCAACCCTCAGGGTGGGAGCCAGCTGCATGACCAATGAGACCGCGACCACTTGGATGGGCAGCTGCGAACAAACAGGCATTGTGACCCGAATCCTGAGACCCCTTTCAAACAAGCCCACTCAGGAGCTAGTCCAGGAGCCCAAAGAGCGGACCTGTCCTGCCCGAGGGCCCATATCCTTACACGTGGTGGGGTTATCCAGGAGCCAGGACCCAGAACCCAGAACCTGTCTCTGGAATCCCTGTTTGGCCAGGACCCCTAAGTGAGAAAACAGCACTCTTCCCTTCCCCCAGAAATACAACAAATTCTTGGGAGCTGGGAGAATACCCAGAGAGAAAGAATCCCCCATGAAGGCATGCGGCCAACCCTCCATTCTGAGGCCATCCCTTTCACACAATACAGAACGAAAAGCCTGTGCTACTGCCCCCCAGCCACCCGAATTACAAATCCCGAGGAGATGCCCTCAGGGTCTGCAGATCGGGCCTCACCGGTAACCCTTACCTGAGTTTGTGTCTGAAGACTTCGGTCCCAAAGCCCTGATTAACATGCCCTCCAGGATGGGGCCTCCAGAACCACACCACATCACTGGGACTGCTCTCCCAAAGAAACACTGCCTCTCTCTGCTGCCCAAACCCTCCTGATGAGGAGAAACCTGCAAGGCCCCTAAACCCACCCAAAATCCATAGGCTTCTCTGGAAAAACGCACAGTCTGACACACCCTCAGCAGCTACCTCCTGGAAGACACGCAGGTCAGTGGCCCTGAGTCAGAAGATTGAACCTGACATGCCCCTATGACCTCATTGGAACCCTGGCTTATGTTGTCAGGCCTCTGACCAAAGAGACCTGTTCTGGAAAACCAAGCTATGGTCCAACATGTGGTCTTGGAGCCATACAACAGAACCCCTCCTGTCCTGAGAAGGAAACCTTGCTCTTGGGAACTGGGTCCAACCCTAAGGGTAGGAGAATCCTGCATGGTCCCAGAGCCACCGCTACAGTCTAAGGCATTCCTGGACACCAAGCAGCACTGTGATGCATCAGACTGAGGACCTCTGGCAACTCAGATGACTTGGAACGTCAAACCAGAGGCAGCAGATCAAAACTGCTCTATTCCTTGGCTGCAATGGTAATGCGAGATCGGTTTTCCAGGCATCCACTCAGAGAGCTCTGATAAAGAATCTTTCAATACGGGTGACCTTGGAGCCCTCTAAGGAGAATTCCCCTGTCCAACAGAAGGACACCTTGCTGTTTGGAGCAGATGCCAAGCTCCAGTTTGGGAAAGCCACCAAGGCTTCTTGATGCCACCCCACCATTCGTTGGCCATCGTGGATAAAATCTCCATCATGAGCACACATCTGACATTCGCCCTTCCTCAGGTGCTGGAGCTCTCAAGACAGCCACTGCACATTGGAACTACCATGCGCTCGGCACTGAACTTAACCAAAGCTTGTATTTTCAGAATTCTGTACTCACATTCCTCTCCTGCAAGTTCTCCATATTGGGAATTCTAGAGCCAAAACGCAGCCTTCTGCTTGTCCACCAGAAAAAAGAAGTGCCCCATGGGTTTGCCCAGAAATTCTACATAATGAATCACCTGCATAGCCCTCAAAGGCACCCCAATATCATATGCTGTGCTGAGAACTAATGCTCTGTCTGAAACAGCCTGAGCCCCGACCTCCTGTCAGCCAACCAGATATCGAGCCCCATATCCTGCAGGTGGGTCCTGCCTTGGCCTGAGGCCATCATCTGGAACCAACTTGGGTATTCAGGCTTCTGACCCCAGAACTTAGATCAAATTCCTGCCTATGGGGGAACCTGAAGCACAAACGTGTACTCTTCCTTCCCCATGGTAGGAAAACTAGATGTTGACATGGTTGTCCAACCCTCAGTGTGGGAGTCAGCTGCATGGCCCATGAGACCACGACCACTCGGATGGGCAGATACGAACAAACAGACATTGTGGCCCTCAGCCTGAGACGTCTTTCAAAGAAGCCCCCTTGAGAGCTGGTCCAGCAGCCCACAGAGTCGGCCTGTCATGCCCCTATGCCCATATCCTTACCCTTGGTGGGGTTATCCAGGCACCAGGACCCAGAACCCGTCTCTGGAATCTCTGTTTGGCAGGGACCCCTGTCGGAAAACAGCACTCTTCCCTTCTCCCAGAAAGACACCAAACTCTTGGGAGGTGGGCAGAATCCTCAGAGAGGAAGAATCTCCCATGGACCCATGCGACCACCCCTCCATTCCATGGCCATCCTAGACATACACTACAGAAAGAAAAGCCTGTGCTACTGCCCCGCAGCCGACTGGATTACAAATCCCGAGGAGCTGCCCTCAGGGTCTGCAGATCGGGCCTTCCATCCCCTTGCCCCTCACCGTTACCCGGGTTTGTGTCTGCAGACTTCGGTCCCAAGGCCCTGACTAACATGCCCTCCAGGATTGGGCCTCCAAAACAACACCGCATCACTGGGCCTGCTCTCCCAAAGAAACTCTGCATCTATCTGTTGCCCAAACCCACCAGATGAGGAGAAACCTGCTAGGCCCCTAAACCCATCCCAATATCATAGGCCACTCTGGAAGAAATGTGCATTCTGACACACCCTCAGCACCTACCTCCCTGAAGACACGCAGGTCAGTGGCCCTGAGTCAGAAGATTGAACCTGACATGCCCCTAGGACCTCATCAGAACCCTGGCTAAAGTTGTCTGGCCTCTGTCCAAAGAGGCCTGTTCTGGAAAACAAACCTATGGTCCAAATGTGGTCCCAGAGCCATACAACAGAACCCCTCCTGTCCTGAGAAGGAAATCTTGCTCTTGGAACTGGGTCCAACCCTCAGAGTAGGAGAATCCTGCAGGGCCACAGAGCCACCGCCACATTCTAATGTATCCCTGGACACCAAGCAGCACTGTGACACGTCAGACTGAGGACTTCCATCAAGTTAGATCGCTTCGAACTTTGAAACAGAGCTAGAGGATCAAACCTGCTGTGTTCCTCATCTGTAATGGTAATGCGAGGTGGGCTTTCCAGGCATCCATTCATTGAGCTCTGCTATCGAATCTTTCAAAATGGGGGACCCTGGAGCCCTCTAAGCGAACTTCCCCTGTCCCGCAGAAGGACACCTTGTTGTTTGGAACAGCTGCCAAGTCCGCATGGGAAAGCCCCCGACGCCTTTTGAGGCCCCACCACCGTTCATTGGCCATCATAGATAAAATCTCCAGCATGAACAAACTTCTGACATGCGCCTATCCTCAGGTGCTCAAGCAATCCAGACAGCCAGCGCACATTGGAACAGCCATGTGCTTGGCACTGATCTTAACAGGAGCATCTCTTTTCAGACTTCCGTCCTCACATTCCTCGCCTGCAAGCCCTACATATTGGGAATTCTAGAGACAAAACACAGCCTTCTGCCTGTCCACCGGAAAGAAGAAGGGCCCTGGGGGTCTTCCCAGAAACACTAAATGAGGAACAATATACATAGCCCTCAAAGGCACCCAAATATCATATGCCATGCTGAGAACTAATGCTCTGTTAGAAACAGCCCGAGCCCCGACCTCCTGATAGTCACCCAAATAGCAGGCCCCATATCCTGCTCTTGGGTCTTGCCTTGGCCTGAGGCCATCATCTGGAACCAACCTGGGTATTCAGGATTCTGTCCCCAAAACTTAGATCAAATTCCTGCCTATGGGGGGACATGAATCACAAACGTGTACTCCTCCTTCCCCATGGAAAGAACGTAGATGTTGACATGGTTGTTCTACCCTCAGGGTGGGAGCCAGCTGCATGCCCCATGAGACCACGCCCACACAGGGGGGGCAGCTGCGAACAAACAGGCATTGTGACCCTCAACCTGAGACCCCTTTCAAACAAGCCACCTCAGGAGCTGGTCCAGGAGCCCACAGAGCAGGCCTGTCTTGGCCGCAGGCACATGTCCTTACCCTTGGTGGGATTATCCAAGCACCAGGACCCAGAACCCGTCTCTGGAATCCCTGCTTGGGCGGGACCCCTGAGTCGGAAAACAGCACTCTTCCTTTCCACCATAAAGACACCAAACTCTTGGGAGCTGGGCAGAATCCCCAGAGAGGAAGAATCTCCCATGGACCCATGCAGGCACCCCTCTGTTCCGAGACCATCCTAGACACACAATACAGACAGAAAAGCCTGTGCTACTTCCGCCCAGCCGCCCAAAATACATATCCTGAGGATCTGCCATCAGGGTCTGCAGATCGGTTCTTCCATCCCCTCGCCCCTAACCCTTACCCCAGTTTGTTTCTAAAGACTTCGGTCCCAAAGCCTTGACTAACATGCCCTCCAGGATGGGGCCTCCAAACCGAACCGCATCACTGGGCCTGCTCTCCCAAAGAAACTCTGCTGTCTCTGTTGCCCAATGCTCCAGATGAGGAGAAACCTGCATGGCCCCTAAGCCCACCCCAATTTCATAGGTTGTTCTGGAAAAAATGCACAGTCTGACACACCCTCAGCACCTACCTCCTGGAAGACACGCAGGTCAGTACCTGAGTCAGAATATTGAACCGGACACGCCCCTAGGACCTCATCGGAACCCTGGCTAAGGTTGTCAGGCTTTGCCCAAAGAGGCCTGTTCTGGAAAACCAACCTATGGTCCAATATGTGGTCTCGGAGCCAAACAACAGAACCCCTCCTGTCCTGAAAAGGAAACCTTGCTCTTGGGAACTGTGTCCAACCCTCAGGGTAAGAGAACCGTGCATGGCCCCAGAGCCACCGCCACATTCTAAGGTCTCCCTGGACACCAAGCAGAACTGTGACCTGTCATTCTGAGAACTTCCGTCAACTCAGATCACTTGGAACTTCAAACCACAGCCAGCGGATCAAAGTTGCTCTGTTCCTTGGTTGCAATGGTAATGTGAGGTGGGCATTCCAGGCATCCACTCAGAGAGGTTTGCTATCGAAACTTTCAATATGGGGGACCCTGGAGCCCTCTAAACGGACTTTCCGTGTCCCGCAGAAGGACACTTTGCTGTCTGGAGCAGCTGCCAAGCTCCAGCTTGGGAAAGCCCCCAAGGCTTCTTGAGGCCACACCACCATTCCATGGCCATCATGGATAAAATCCCAGCATGAGCAGACATCTGACACTCGCCCATCCTCAGGAGCTGGAGCACTCGAGACAGCCACTGCATATTGAAACTGCCATACGCTTTGCACTGAACTTAACTGGACCTTGTGTTTTCAGACTTCCATCCTCACAATCCTCGCCTGCAAGCCCTCCATATTGGGAATTCTGGAGCCAAAACGCAGTGTCTTCCTGTCCACCAGAAAGAAGAAGTGCCCTATGGGTCTGCCCAGAAACACTACATGAGGAACCACCTGCATAGCCCTCAAAGGCACCCCAATATCATATGCCGTGCTGTGAACTAATGCTCTGTCTGAAACAGCCCGAGCCCCGACCTCCTGACAGCCACACAGATACCGGGCCCCATATCCTGCCCTTGGGTCCTGCCTTGGCCTGAGGCCTTCTTCTGGAAACAACCTTGGTATTCAGGCTTCTGTCCCCAGAACTTAGATCAAATTCCTGCCTATGGATGAACCTGAAGCACAAATATGTACTCCTCCTTCCCCATGGAATGTATACTGGATGTTGACATGGTTGTCCTACCCTCAGGGTGGGAGCCAGCTGTATGCCCCATGAGACCACGACCAAACGGGGGGGCAATGCAAACAAACAGACATTGTGACCCTCAACCTGAGACCCCTTTCAAACAAGCCGCCTTGGTTTCTGGTCCAGAAGCCCACAGAGCGGGCCTGTCTTGGACGTAGGCACATGTCCTTACCCTTGGTAGGGTTATCCAGCCACCAGGACCCAGAACTCATCTCTGGAATCCCTGCTTGGGCGGGAGCCCTGAGTCGGAAAACAGCAATCTTCCCTTCCCCCAGAAAGACACCAAACTCTTGGGAGCAGGGCAGAATCCCCAGAGAGGAATAATCTCCCATGGATTCATTCAGCTACCCCTCCATTCCTAGGCCATCCTAGACAGAAAACACTGCGCTACTGCCTCCCAGCTGCCCGAATTACAAATCCCGAGGAGCCGCCCTCAGGGTCTGCAGATCCGGCCTTCCAACCCCTCGCCACTAACCCTTACCAGAGTTTGTGTCTGAAGACTTCGGAGCCAAATCCCTGACTAACATGCCCTCTAGGATGGGGCCTTCAGAACAACACCTCATCACGGAGCCTGGTCTCCCAAAGAAACTCTGCTCTCTCTGTTGCCCAAACTGTCCAGATGAGGAGAAACCTGCAAGGCCCCTAATCCCACCCCAATTTCATAGGCCGCCCTGGAAAAAAAAAATGCACATTCTGACACACCCTCAACACCTACATCCCAGACGACATGCAGGTCAGTGACCCTGAGTCAGATAATTGAACTGATATGCCCCTAGGACCTCATTAGAACCCTGGCTTAGGTTTTCAGGCCTCTGTCCAAAGAGTCCTGTTCTGGAAAACCAACCTATGGTCCAACATGTTGTACTGGAACCATACAACAGAACCACTCCTTTCCTGAGAAGAAACCTTGCTCTTGGGAAGTGGGTCCAACCCTCAGGCGAGGAGAATCCTTCATGGACCCAGAGCCACCACCACATTCTCAGGTCTCCCTGGACATCAACCTGCATGGTGATCTATCAGCCTGAGAATCCGTCAACTCACCCCCTTGGATCACCGCACCAGAGCCAGATGATTGAACGGCCCTGCTCCACGGCTGCAATGGTAATGCAAGGTAGGCTTTCTAGGGACCCGTGTGGATAGGTCTGCTATCCAATTATTCTATATGGGGGACCCTGGAGCCCTCTAACTGGACTTCCCCTGTCCCGCAGAAGGACACCTTGCTGTTTGGATCAGCTCACAAGCCCCAGCGAGGGAAAGCCTCCATGGACTCTGGAGGCCACCACACCTTTTGTTTGCTATCATGGACACAAATTCCAGTGTGAGCCGACAACTGGGACTCGCCCTGACTAAGGTGCTGGAGAGATCAAATCACCACCACACATTGGACCTACCATGCTCTCCTCACTGAACTGAACCGTAGCTTGGATTTTCAGACTTCCATCCTCACACTCTGGCCCATAAGACCTCCATATTGGGAATACTGGAGCCACAACGCAGCCTTTTACATGGCACCCTAAATAAGTGTCTCATGGGTAAGCCCAGAAACCCCACATGTTGATGAACGTGCACGGCCCTCGAAAGCAACCCAATATCACAGGACTCCCTGTGCACTAAAGCTCTGGGTGACAAAGCCTGAGATCCGACCTCATCGCAGACACTCAGATAACGGGCCCCATAACCTGCAGGTGAGACTGGCTGTGGCCTGAGGCCTTCATCTCTAATAACGTGGGTATTCAGGCACCTGTCCCTAGACTTTAGATAAAATCCCTACCTATGGGGGAACTTGCCGCACAAATGAGTACTCCTCCTTCAATATTCCAGGAAAGCTGGATGTTGGGATGGGTGTCCAACTCTCAGAGAGGGAGCCAGATGCATGACTCATGAGATCAGGTCCACTCAGGAGGGCCACCCTGCACACAAACAGGTATAGTGACGTTCAGCCTGAGATGCGTTCAAACAAGCCCCCTTGGGAGCTGGACCAGGAGCTCTCAGAGCAGACCTTCCATGGACTTAGGCATAAATCCTAAACCTCGGTGTGTTTATCCAGGTGCCCGGACCCAGAACCCATCTCTGGAATCCCTGTTAGGGAGGGACCCCTGTGACGGAAAACAGCACTCTTCCCTTCCCCCAGAAAGACATTAAACTCTTGCGAGCCAGGCAGAATCCTCAGAGAGGAAGAATCTCCCATGGCCCCATGAGGCCACCCCTCCATTCCTTGGCAATCCTTGACACACAATCCAGACAGAAAGCCTGCGCAACCACCTCCCTGCCTCCCGGTGTTCAAATCCCGAGGAGCTGCCTTCAAGGACTGCAGATCAGGCCAGCCCTCACCTCGCCCCTAACCCTAACCAGAGTTGTGTCTGCACACTTCTGTCTCCAAAGGCCTGGCCCACATTCCCTTCACGATGGGGGATTTGGAGCCATACCACAGCACTGGGCCTGCCCTCCCAAGGGAAACTCTGCCCATCAGAGTTGCCCCAACCCTCCAGATAAGGAGAAACCAGCAAGGCCCCTGAGCTAACCCCATTTTCCTAGTTGCTCTGGACCAAAAGGCACAGTCTGACACACCCTCGGCACCTACATGAAGGCAGACTGGCAGGTCAATGACCTTGAGTAAGAAGATTGAACCAGACATGCCCCCAAGGCCCTCATCACAACTCTAGCTTAAGTTTTCAGTCATCTGTCCCCAGAGGCCTGTTCTGGAATACCGACATATGGTTCGACAACAGAACCCCTCCTATCTCCAGGAGCTTGCTCTTGGGAGCTATGTCAAAGCCTTAGGCTAGGAGAGTCCTGCATGGACCCTGAGCCACTGCCACAAGCTATGGTCTCCCTGGACAACAACCAGCATTGTGAGGAGTCAGCCTGAGAAACCGTGTCAACTCAGCCCCCTGTGAACTTTGAACCTGAGCCAGCAGATCCACCCTGCCCTCTTCCTCGGCTGCAAGGTTAAGGCGAGTTGGGCTTTCCAGGCATCCAGGCAGATAGCTCTGCTATCCAATCTTTCCATATGGGGGAACCTGGCGCTCTCTAACCGGACTTCTCCTGTCCCTCAGAAGGACACCATGCTGCTTGGAGCAACTCACACGCCCCAGCGTGTGAAAGACTCCATGGCCTCTTGAGACCTCACCTCCATTCGTCGGTCATCATGGACACCAACTCCAGCAGGAGCAGCCATCTGGCACTCGCCCTTACTCAGGTGGTGGAGATCTCGAATCAGCCACTGCAGATTGGAACTGCCATCCGTTTGGCACTGAATTTAACCGTAGCTTGTGTTTTCAGACTTCTATCCTCACACTCCTGGCCCGCAGCCCTCCAGATTGGGAATTTTGGAGCCACAACACAGCCTTCTGCCTGCCCACCAGAAAGAAGAAGTGCCCTATGGGTCAGCCCAGAAATCCCACATGAGGATCGACCTGCACGGTGATGATGGCACCCCAATATCATAGGTGGCCCTGTGTACGAATCCTCCTTCTGACACAGAGAGAGCCTCCACATCCTCTCAGCCACAGAGTTAGCAGGCCCCATATCGGCAGGTCGACCTGTCCTGTCCTGAGACCTTCATCTCTACCCAACAAGGGAATTTAGGCATCTGCCCCAGACCTTAGCTCAAATCCCTAGCTATGGGGGAATTTGAAGCACAAAAGGGTACTCCTCCTTCCCCATGGCAGGAAACCTGGCTGTTGGATTGTGTGTCCAACCCTCAGAGTGGGAGCCAGCTGCATGGCCCATGAGACCACACCCACTCAGCAGGTCTGGCTGGGCACAAACAGGCATGGTGACCCTCAGCCTGAGCCTGATTTCAAAGAAGCCCCTCAGGAGTATTAGAAGGATCCCTTGAGCAGGCCTGCTATGGCCCTAGGCCCAAATACTACCTCTTTTTGGGTTTATCCATGTGGCAGGACGTGGACTCCTCTCTGGAATCCCTGTTTGGGTGGGACACATGAGACAGAAAACTTCACTCTTCCCTTCCCCCAGGAAGACACCAAATGCTTGGGACTCAGACAGAATGCCCAGAGAGGAAGAATCTCCCATTGCCCCATGAGACCACCCCTCCATTCCGTGGCCATTCTTGACACACAATCCAGACAGAAAGGCCTGTGCTACTGACTCTAAACCACCCTAATTTCAAATCCCGAGGTGGGGCCCTCAGGATCTGTAGATCGGTCCTACCATCACCTCGCACCTAACCCTAAGCCGGGATTGTGTCAACAGATTTCTGTTCCCAAAGGCATGGCCAACATGCCCTCCAGGATGGGGGTTTTGGGGCCACACCACAGCACTCGGCCTGCCCTCACGAACGAAACTCTGCCCATTACAGTTGCCCAATCCCTTTAGAGTAGGAGAAACCTGTAAGTAACCTGAGCTCACCACAATCCCAAGGCCGCTCTGGTCAAAAATGCATAGTCTGACACACCATCGGCACCTCCCTCCAGGCAGACACGCAGTCCAATGGCCCTGAGTCACAAGATTGAACCTTACATTCCCTTAGGACCTCACCAGAACACCAGCTTAGGATTTCAGGCATCTCTCCCCCGAGGCCTGTTCTGGAATACCAACATATGGTCCAACAGGTGGTCCCTGAGCTACACAACACAACCCCTCCTGTCCCCACAGGGAAACCTTATTCATGGGAGCTGGGTCCAACCCTCAGGATAGCAGAATCCTGCATGGCCCCTGAGCCACCACCACATTCTCAGTTCTCCCTGGACACCAACGTGCATGGTGACCTGTCAGCCTGAGAATCCCTGTCCACTCATCCCCCTTGGATCACCACCCCAGAGCCAGATGATTGAGCTGCCTTGTTCCAAGGCTGCAATGGTATGCAAGGTAGGCTTTCTAGGCATCCATGTGGATAGCTCTACTATCCAAACATTCCATATAGTGGAATATGGAGCCCTCTAACCGGACTTCCCCTGTCGTGCAGAAGGACACCTTGCTGTTTGGAGCAGCTCACATGTCCCAGCGTGGGAAAGACTCCATGGCCTCTTGAGGCCTCACCTCCACTCGTCGGTCATCACGGACACCAACTCCAGCAGGAGCAGACATCTGGCACTCGCCCTTACTCAGGTGGTGGAGATCTCAAATCAGCCACTGCAGATTGGAACTGCCATAAGCTCGGCACCGAATTTAACCATAGTTTGTGTTTACACTTCTCTCCACACAGTCCAGGCCAGCAGCTCTCCAGGTTGGGAATTTTGGAGCCACAACACAGCCTTCTGCCTGCCCACCAGAAAGAAGAAGTGCCCTATGGGTCAGCCCAGAAACCCCACATGAGGATCCACATGCACGGCGATGATGGCACCCCAATATCATAGGTGGCCCTGTGTACGAATCCTCCTTCTGACACAGAGAGAGCCTCCACATCCTCTCAGCAACCCAGATAGCGGGCCCCATATCCTGCAGGTGGGATCTGCCCTGTCCTGAAACCTTCATCTCTACCCAACCTGGGAATTCAGGCATCAGTCCCCAGACCTTAGCTAAAATCCCTACCTATGGGGAACTTGAAGCACAAAAGAATACTCCTCCTTCCCATGGCAGGAAACCTGGCTGTTGGGATGGGTATCCAACCTTCAGAGTGGGAGCCGGCTGCAGGGACCATGAGACCACGCCAACTCAGGAGGTCTGGCTGGGCACAAACAGGTATTGTGAACCACAGCCTGAGCCCGATTTCAAACAAGCCCCTGGGGAGTATTAGAAGGAGCACACAGAGCAGGCCTGCCATGACCCTAGGCCCAAAACCTACCCTTTTTTGGGTTTATCCATGTGGCCGGATGTGGACCCCTCTCTGGAATCCCTGTTTGGGCGGGACGCCTGAGACAGAAAGCTGCACTCTTCCCTTCCCCCAGGAAGACACCAAATTCTTGGGACTCGGACAGAATGCCCAGAGAGGAAGAATCTCCCATGGCCCCCTGAGGCCAGCCCTCCATTCCGTGGCCATCCTTGACACACAATCAAGACAGAAAGGCCTGTGCTACCATCTCCAAGCCGCCCGGATTTCAAATCCCCAGGTGCTTTCCTCAGGATCTGCAGATCGGGCCTACCATCACCTTGCCCCTAACACTAAGCCGTGTTTGTGACTGCAGATTTCTGTCCCCAAAGGCCTGGACGCATGCCTTCCAGGATGGGGGTTTGGGGACCACACAATAGCACTCGGCCTGTACTCCCGAAGGAAACTCTGCCCCTCACTGTTGCGCAACACTTTAGAGTAGGACAAACCTGCAAGTTACCTGAGCCCACCACCATTCCGTTAGTCTCTCTGGTCAAAAATGCGTAGTCTGACACACCCTTGGCACCTACCTCCAGGCAGACACACAGGCCAATAGCCCTGAGTCAGAAGATTGAACCTGACCTGGAATATCAACATATGGTCCAACATGTGGTCCCTGAGCCACACAAAACAATCCCTCCTGTCCCCACAAGGAAACCTTTTTCATGGGAGTTGGGTCCAACCCTCAGTGTAGCAGAATCCTGCATGGCCTCTGAGTCACTTCCACATTCTCAGGTCTCCCTGGACACCAACCTGCATGGTGACCTGTCAGCTTGAGAATCCCTGTCAACTGATCCCCCTTGCATCACCGCCCCAGAACCCTATGACTGACCTGCCCTGTTCCACGGCTGCAATGGTAAAGTGAGGTAGGCTTTCTAGGCATCTGTGTGGATAGGTCTGCTATCCAATCATTCCATATGGGGGACACTGGAGCCCTCTAACCGAACTTCCGATGTTCCGCAGAAGGACACCTTGCTGTTTGGAGCAGCTCACAAGCCCCAGAGAGGGAAAGCCTCCATGGACTCTGGGGCCACCACACCATTTCTTTGCTATCATGGGCACAAATAACAGCGTGAGCAGACATCTGGCAATCGCCCTGACTCAGGTGCTGGAGATATCCGATCATCACCGCACATTGGACCTGCCATGCTCTCCTCACTGAACTGAACCATATCTTTGGTTTTCAGACTTCTCCCCTCACACTCGTGGCCCCCAAGCCCTCCAGGTTGGGAATTCTTGAGCCACAGTGCAGCCTTCTACCTGGCACCCGATATACGTGTCTTATGGGTCTGCCCAGAAACCCTACATGAGGATGAATCTGCATGGCCCTCGATGGCAACCAAATATCATAGGACTCCCTGTACACTAATGCTCTTTGTAACACAGCCTGAGCCCCGACCTCCTCGCAGACACCCAGATAGCGGGCCCCATAACCTGCAGGTGAGACTGGCTGTGGCCTGAGGCCTTCATCTCTACCTAACCTGGGTATTCAGACATCTGTCCCCAGGCCTAAGCTCAAATCACTACCTATGGGGGAACTTGAAGCACAAAAGAGTACTCCTCCTTCAATATGTCAGGAAAGATGGATGTTGGGATGGGTGTCCAACTCATAGAGAGGGAGCCAGATGCATGACTCATGAAACCACGTCCACTCAGGAGGGCCACCCTGCGCACAAACAGGTATTGTGATATTCAGACTGAGACGCTTTCATACAAGCCCCCTCGGGAGCTGGGCCAGGAGCTCTCAGAGCAACCTGCCATGGCCCTAGGCCCAAATCCTAACCCTCGGTGTGTTTATCCAGGCGCCCAGACCAAGAACCATTCTCTGGAATCCCTGTTAGGGCGGGACCCCTGTGACGGAAAACAGCACTCTTCCCTTCCCCCAGAAAGACACTAAACTCTTGGGTGCCAGGCAGAATCCCCAGAGAGGAAAAATCTCCCATGGCCCCATGAGGCCACCCCTCCATTCCTTGGCCATCCTTGACACACAATCCAGACAGAAAAGCCTGCGCAACCACCTCCAATCCTCCCAACTTTCAAATCCCGAGGATCTGCCTTCAGGGACTGCAGATCGGGCCTGCCCTCACCTCGCCCCTAACCCTAACCCGAGTTTGTGTCTGCAGACTTCTGTCCCCAAAGGCCTGTCCCACATTCCCTCCATGATGGCGGTTTTGGGGCCACACCACAGCACTGGACCTACCCTCCCGAAGGAAACTCTGCCCATCAGAGTTGCCTCAACCCTCCAGATGAGGAGAAACCGGCAAGGCCCCTGAGCCCACCCCATTTTTGTAGTCGCTCTGGACAAAAAGGCACAGGCTGACACACTGAAGCTCCACTGAAGAAAATGAAGGCATTAATTCCTGACAAACTTCATCTACTTTCATGTGGTTTTTTTTTTTCCAAAATAAAGCAAAAGGCATTAGGGAAATGAAACAAGATATTGAATGACACCACAAATTACAGTTTGAAAAACTCAGCGAGGAAAGTACAGGCCTCAGGGAAGAAGCAGCAGCGTATCAAAACATCACTTCCTCAGTGAAATGTAAAGTGGTAAATGCAAGGCAACAGACAGTGCTATATGAGAATGGGAGGTGAGAAGAGAAAAATGCTAAAAAAGAACCTAAGAAAGAGACTACAAGATTTGAGATAAAATATCAAAATGTGAAGTTATGGACAGGAAATGAATATTTGGAATGCCTCTGGAAAACCAAAGCAAGGACACAAAAACGTTAAAAGTCATAATACAGAATTTTTTGGAAACACAATAAATACTTTCAAACTGTTTAGTAACAGTGTAACCTGAGCACTGACTCAGAACGACAAATGGCAGGTTTAGTAAAATCATTGATAGAAAATTGAAATTAAAATTGAAATGAAAAGTTTAATCATAATGTAAAGAAAAAATGAAATCATTGGTCATCGAGGGAAAAAGGAGCAAATGACATACAAATGAAAAGAAATGAGAATGTCATCCACATTTCTGAATGCCGTATTTTGTACCACAACAAAATGGAGTAATGTGTTGAAAGACACTGAAGGGAAGACACTGTGATCCATGGATTTCATAGCTGAGAAAACCTGATTTATACAGAATAAAAGTCTTGGCATTCAACTCATTTTGGAAGAATTCAGGCTATATTTTTCCCATGACACCTCGAAGAGGGATGACCAAACATAGGACAAGTAATCCCTTGAAAGAATGTAAGGACAGATGGTTAACAGGCAATCTATGATGACTTTGCATCACTAAGTTTCTGTGAGAGGGAGAATGATCTGAGTGGCAGTCCCTAGGGTAATTATTTCATAATAATTCAAGAGCTTTCTTGGATAGGAATGCTATTTTTTTATGTAAACATATATTTTTAAAGATTTTATTTGTTTATTTGACAGACAGAAATCACAAGTAGGCAGAGAGGCAGGTAGAGAGAGGTGGAAGCAGGCTGCCTGCCGAGAAGAGAGCCTGATGCTGGGCTCGATCCCAGGACCTCGAGATCATGATCCGAGCTGAAGGCAGAGGCTTTAACCCACTGATCCACCCAGGCACCCCTTATGTAAATACATTATTAAAACAACTGGAAGTAAATATTTCTTAATATAGACTGCTCATGTTAATTAATTGATTTTACTTTAAAAAATAGTAAATTTCCAACATTAAGTGTAATGATTATTCAACAAAACGCATTCCAAGTCCACACAATTCAGGAAGGATATAACTGGCATCACATTAGCTGACTCGGGAGAGTGGAGTGTTCATGCGGGTGCCAAGAGGCAGCTCTGTTTTTGGCCTCATGGCTGATGGAAGCTCCCGGAAGTGGGCAATCTCCAGTCCCTCCAAGGCCTAGGCTGGCTTCTCTGATGAGCAGTGATAGAATCTACAGAACTAGCAGGAATCCACAGGTGTTATAGTGATGGATGGAAGAGGGCCTCAGTAGGGTGTGTGTGGGTGCCTCTCAGGTCCTGGAAGATGACCTGGAGCCCTAGAATGCCCAAGGGTCAGATGCATAAGGTACTGGGACCTGTTTGTTGCTCTGTGCTGAGGGGGTGATCTGTCATCACAAAGAATCATTTCACCTGAGTGACAGCAAGTCAGCTTTCAGGATCAGGTCCTCTGGACTGGGAAATAATGCAAATGGAGGGGAAGACTCTGGGTTTTCAGGGATGAACAGTCTGAGTTCCACATTCCTGGGCTGAGGGAGGAGCTGGTTGTCTCAGGTCTCATGGAACAGGAGTGGAAGTTGACCCTTTCTTTCCCACCACTCCTCCACTCAAGTCAGCCCTGTCATGAGATCTACACCTCAAAAGTGGACAGCTTCCTGGAGTGCTTCCTTTTTGCTCTAATAAAATTTGTATTTCTAGCACAACCACTAAACCTTGCCTGGGCTTTTCAATTAAAAGATCAAAAATTCTTATGCAGTGGTATTTAAAAAACATAGGAAAGCAGCAAAGTATATGTGAACTTAACTTTCCTCTGCTTCCTCTGCACACCTTTTCTACATGTCCATTTCCTCTACTTTATCATGTCGTGGAAGTTCTAGCTCACCAATCAGACAACAAAAAGAAATAAAAGGCATCCGAATCAGCGAAGAAGAATTCTAACTCTCACTCTTTGCAGATGACATGTTAATTTATGTGAAAACCCAAAAGACTACACTCCAAAACTGCTAGAACTCATACAGGAATTCAGTGAAATGTCAGGATATAAAAGCAATGCACAGAAATCAGTTCCATTTCTACACACCAAGAAGATGGAAGAAAGAGAAATTAAGTAGTCGATCCCACATACAATTGCACCAAAAACCATAAGATACCTAGGAATAAATTGAACCAAAGAGACAAAGTATCTGTACCCAGAAATACTGAATACTCTGTATTTATACAGTACTCATGAAATAAATTGGGGAGGACACAAATAAATGGAAAAATGTTTCATGTTCATGCCTTGGAAGAACAAATATTGTGAAATGTCTATGCTACATAGAGCAATCTACACATTTAATGCAATCTCTATGAAAATACCATCAACTTTTTTCTAAGAAATGGAACAAATCATCCTAAAATTTATATGAAACAAGAAAAGACCCGAAATAGCCAGAAGAATGTTGAAAAAGAAACCAAAGATGATGGCATCACAATTCCAGACCTCAATCTTTATTACAAAGTTGTAATCATCAAGACAGTATGGTACGGGCACAAAAACACACAGAGAGTTCAATGCAAGAGAGTAGAGAGCCCAGTAATGGACTCTCAAGTCTATGGTCAATTAATCTTTGACAAAGCAGGAAGGGATGTCCAATAGAAAAAATAAAGTCTCTTCAATAAATGGTGCTAGGAAAATTGGACATCCACATGCAGAAGAATGAAACTGGACATTTCCTTACACCACACACAAAAATAGACGCAAAATGAATGAAAGACCTCAATGTGAGACAAAAATCCCTCAAAATCCTTGAGGAGAACACAGGAAGCAACCTGTTTGTCCTCAGCCACAACAACTTCTTCCTAGGAACATTACCAAAGGCAAGGGAAGGAAGGACAAAAATGAACTATTGGGAGTTCATCAAGATCCAAAGCTTTTACACAGCAAAGGAAGCAGTCAACAAAACCAAAAGACAACCAACAGAATGGGAAAAGGCACTTGCCAATTACATATTAGATAAAGGGCTAATTTCCAAAATTTATAAAGAACTTATTAAACTCAACACCCAAAGAACAGATATTCCGTTCAAGAAATGGGCAGAAGACCTGGACAGATATTTCTGCAAAGAAGACCTCCAAATGGCCAACAGACACATGAAAAAGTTCTCAACATCACTCAGGAACAGGGAAACCCAAATAAACACCACAATGAGATACCTCCTCACACCAGTCAGAATGGCTAAAATCAACCAGTCAGGAAGCAACAGGAGTTGGTGAGGATGTAGAGAAAAGGGAGTCCTCCTAAACTATTGGTGGGAATTCAAACTAGTGCAGCCACTCTGGAAAACAGTATGGAGTTTCCTCAATAAATTGAAAATAAAGCTACCCTATGACCCAGCAATCCCACAACTGGATATTTATCTTAATGATATGAATGTAGTGATCTGGAGGGGCATGTGCAACCGAATGCTTATAGCAGTAAAGTCCACAAAAGCCAAATTATGGAAAGAAACCTGATGTCCCTCAACAGATGAATGGATAAAGAAGATGTGAGATAGTTATATAGATATAGATATAGATATAGATATAGATATAGATATAGATATCTAGATATCTTGATATCTAGATATCTAGATATATTTGGATATAGGAAAAGATAGATATATATCTCTATCTCTATCTCTATCTACATATATCCATATCTATATCTGCACACACACACACACACACACACACACACACACACACTTTTTTTTTTTTCTTGGGGTCCTGGGATTGAGTCCTGAATCTGGCACTCTGCTCAGCAAGTAGCCTGCTTCTCCTCTCTCTCTTCCTGTTTCTCTTCCTAAATGTGATCTTTCTTTGTCAAATATATAAATAAAATCTTAAAAAAATAAATAATTTAATGAAGCAATTCAGTTAAATTAAATCATAATTAAGTAGTTTAAATTAAATTAAATCCTAATCCAATCCTAATCGATAATTCAGGTGCCCTTATAAGAATGGGAAGAGACACCAAGGATGGACCTGAATAGGGAAAGACCATGTGAGGACAAAGCAAGAAGGTCCGGTCTCCAAGTCAGGAAAAGAGGCTTCAGGAGAAACCAAACCGTCTGATATCTTAATTTTGGAATTCCATCTTCCAGAATTCTGAAAAATAAATTTCTTTTGTTTAAGCCACCCAGTCTGGTGGCTGGCATTCTGTTAACACAATCCTAGCAACCAAATGGAGATTTTGCCATTGAAAAGTAGGGAGCTGCTGTAACAAATACCTGCAAATATGGAAGTGACTTTGTGGAAGTGGAATGGGGAAAGGCTGGAAGAATTACAAGGTGTATGTTAGAAAAGTCTACATTGTCTTGAAGAGACTGTCAGTAGAAGTATTAACCTTTAAAGGTGATGCTCATGTGGTCTCCAATGGGAATGAAGAATGTCACTAGAAACTGGAGGAAAGGCGATCTTTGTTGTAAAGAGGTAAAGCACTTGGCTGAATTGTGCTTAGTGTTTTCTGGAAAACAGAATATATTTGTGATGAGCTTGAATGATTACCCGAGGAGATTTCTAAGAAAGAAAACATGTCAAGGGTGCAATCTGGATTTTTGTTATAGTTCATAGGAGAGGGCAAGAGCTTAGAGATGATTTTAACATGGAATTGTTAAACAGTTGTTAAGCAAAAAGGAATCAGACTTTGAATACTCAGAAAACTGTCAGCCCATCCACACGGAAAAACACAAGAAAAGCATGATCTGGAGAGAAAAAGAATTGTTGGCTGGAAGAATACTTCAGTAAAGACATTATAGGTGTGACTCCTGACCAGCAAGATATGAATGTGTAATGTTGAAATATGAACCAGGGATCCACTTCTGGAATTTCAGTTTTTAACTCCAAAGCTCTCAACTTTCACACTTTCTTATTTACAGAATCTACCTCTCTATCCTGTATACTGTGTGTGTGTGTATGTGTGCACACACACACACACACACACACACACACACACACATATATATATATATATATATATTTATATATTTATATATTTATATATTTATATATATGCACATTACATGGGATACAAGTTTGGTACTTTCTCCTTCCCCTTGTGGTACAGATTTTAAAAGACAAGACATGTGAAGTTCAAGAGGAGTGACAGTACTATAAAAACAATAGTACCACATAATTTCAGTTATATGCGGAATCCGAAAAACTAACAAAAACCATACTTAAATACGTAGAACAAACTGGTGATTGCCAAAGGGAAAATGGATAGGAGAATGGGAAAAATAGATAAAATGGATAAAGAGGTAAAAATTTTTCAGTTCCAAATAAATAATTTACAGAAATTTAAAGTACAGCATAGGGAATATGTCCAATAATACTGTAACAATGCAGTGTGGTGAAAGATGGCGAGTATGTTTATCATGGTATGCATCAAGAAGTGTACAGAATTATCAAGTCACTCTATTGTACACCTTAACCTAATATAAGATAATATACTAATGATACTACAGTATTTTTTCTTATTTTTAATTTTTTTTTATAAACATACAATATATTTTCATCCCCAGGGGTACAGGTCTGTAAATCACCAAGTTTACACACTTCATAGCACTCACCATAGCACATACCCTCCCCAATGTCCATAACCCAACCCCCCAACCCCCCTCCTCCCATCAACCCTCAGTTTGTTTTGTGGGATTAAGAGCCACTTATGGTTTGTCTCCCTCACAATCCCATCTTGTTTCATTTACTCTTCTCTTACCCCCTTAACCCCCCATGTTGCACCTCCTCTCGCTTATATCAGGGAGATCATATGATAGTTGTCTTTATCCGATTGACTTATTTCGCTAAGCATGATACACTCCAGTTCCATCCATGTCGTCGCAAAAGGCAAGATTTCATTTCTTTTGATGGCGGCATAGTATTCCATTGTGTATATATTCCACATCTTCTTTATCCATTCATTTGTTGATGGACATCTAGGTTCTTTCCATAGTTTGGTTATTGTAGACATTGCTGCTATAAACATTCGGGTGCATGTGCCCCTTCAGATCACTACATTTGTATCTTTAGGGTAAATACCAGTAGTGCAATTGCTGGGTCACAGGATAGATATATTTTCAATATTTTGAGGAACCTCCATGGTGTTTTCCAGAGTGGTTGCACCAGCTGGCATTCCCACCAACAGTGTAGGAGGGTTGCCCTTTCTCCACATCCTCACCAGCATCTGCCATTTCCTGACTTGTTAATTTTGGCCATTCTGACTGGTGTGAGGTGATATCTCATTGTGGTTTTGATTTGTATTTCCCTGATGCTGAGTGATATGGAGCACTTTTTCATGTGTCTGTTGGCCATCTGGATGTCTTCTTTGCAGAAATATCTGTTCATGTCTTCTGCCCATTTCTTGATTGGATTATTTGTTCTTTGCGTGTTGAGTTTGCTAAGTTCTTTATAGATTTTGGACACTAGCCCTTTATCTGATAGGTCGTTTACAAGTATCTTCTCCCATTCTGTCAGTTGTCTTTTTGTTTTGTTAACTGTTTCCTTTGCTGTGCAAAAGCTTTTGATCTTGATAAAATCCCAATAGTTCATTTTTGCCCTTGCTTCCCTTGCCTTTGGCGATGTTCCTAAGAAGATGTTGCTGCGGATGAGGTCGGAGAGGTTGCTGCCTGTGTTCTCCTTAAGGATTTTGATGGATTCCTTTCTCACATTGAGGTCCTTCATCCATTTTGAGTCTATTTTCATGTGTGGTGTAAGGAAATGATCCAATTTCATTTTTCGGCATGTGGCTGTCCAATTTTCACAACACCATTTGTTGAAGAGACTGTCTTTTTTTCCATTGGACATCCTTTCCTGCTTTGTCAAAGATTAGTTGACCATAGAGTTGAGAGTCTATTTCTGGGCTCTCTATTCTGTTCCATTGATCTATGTGTCTCTTTTTGTGCCATTACCATGCTGTCTTGATGATGACAGCTTTGTAATAGAGCTTGAAGTCCGGAATTGTGATGCCACCAACTTTGGCTTTCTTTTTCAATATTCCTTTGGCTATTCGAGGTCTTTTCTGGTTCCATATAAATTTTAGTATTATTCCACTTCTTTGAAAAAAAAATGGATGGTACTTTGATAAGAATTTCATTAAATGTGTAGATTGCTTTAGGTAGCATAGACATTTTCACAATATTTATTCTTCCAATCCAGGAGCATGGAACATTTTTCCATTTCTTTGTGTCTTCCTCAATTTCTTTCATGAGTACTTTATAGTTTTCTGGGTATAGATTCTTAGCCTCTTTGGTTAGGTTTATTCCTAGGTACCTTATAGTTTTGGGTGCGATTGTAAATGGGATTGACTCCTTAATTTCTCTTTCTTCTGTCTTGTTGTTGGTTTAGAGAAATGCAACTGATTTCTGTGCATTGATTTTATATCCTGACACTTTACTGAATTCCTGTACAAGTTCTAGCAGTTTTGGAGTGGAGTCTTTTGGGTTTTCCACATATAGTATCATATCATCTGCGAAGAGTGATAGTTTGACTTCTTCTTTGCCGATTTGGATGCCTTTAATTTCCTTTTGTTGTATGATTGCTGAGGCTAGGACTTCTAGTACTATGTTGAACAGCAGTGGTGATAATGGACATCCCTGCCATGTTCCTGACCTTAGCGGAAAAGCTTTCAGTTTTTCTCCATTGAGAATGATATTTGTGGTGGGTTTTTCATAGATGGCTTTGATAATATTGAGGCATGTGCCCTCTATCCCTACACTTTGAAGAGTTTTGATCAGGAAGGGATGCTGTACTTTGTCAAATGCTTTTTCAGCATCTATTGAGAGTATCATATGGTTCTTGTTCTTTCTTCTATTAATGTGCTGCATCACATTGATTGATTTGAGGATGTTGAACCAAACTTGCAGTCCTGGAATAAATCCCACTTGGTCATGGTGAATGATCCTTTTAATGTACTGTTGAATCCTACTGGCTAGTATTTTGGTGAGCATTTTTGAATCTGTGTTCATCAAGGATATTGGTCTGTAGTTCTCTTTTTTGATGGGATCCTTGTCTGGTTTTGGGTTCAAGGTTATCCTGGCCTCATAAGATAAGTTTGGAAGTTTTCCTTCCATTTCTATTTTTTGGAACAGTTTCAGGAGACTAGGAATTAGTTCTTCTTTAAATGTTTGGTAGAATTCCCCCGGGTAGCCGTCTGGCCCTGGGCTTTTGTTTGTTTGAACATTTTTTATGACTGTTTCAATCTCCTTACTGGTTATGGGTCTGTTCAGGCTTTCTATTTCTTCCTGGTTCAGTTGTGGTAGTTTATATGTCTCTAGGAATGCATCCATTTCTTCCATATTGTCAAATTTGTTGGCGTAGAGTAGCTCATAGTATGCTCTTATAATTGTCTGTATTTCTTTGGTGTTAGTTGGGATCTCTCCTCTTTCATTCATGATTTATTTATTTGGGTCCTTTCTCTTTTCTTTTTGATAAGTCTGGCCAGGGTTATATCATTCTTATTAATTCTTTCAAAGAACCAGCTCCTAGTTTTGTTGATTTGTTCTGTTGCGTTTTTGGTTTCTATTTCATTGATTTCTGCTCTGATCTTTATGATTCCTCTTCTCCTGCTGGGTTTAGGGTTTCTTTCTTGTTCTTTCTCCAGGTACCTCAGGTGTAGGGTTAGGTTGTGTACCTGAGACCTTTCTTGTTTCTTGAGAAAGGCTTGTACCACTATATATTTTCTTCTCAGGACTGCCTTTGTTGTGTCCCACAGATTTTTAACCGTTGTGTTTTCATTATCATTTGTTTCCATGAATTTTTTCAATTCTTCTTTAATTTCCTGGTCGACCCATTCATTCTTTAGAAGGATGCTCTTTAGTCTCCATTTATTTGGGTTTTTTCCAAATTTCCTCTTGTGATTGAGTTCTAGCTTCAGAGCATTGTGGTCTGAAAATATGCAGGGAATGATCCCAATCTTTGATACCAGTTGAGACCTGATTTAGGACCGAGGATGTGATCTATTCTGGAGAATGTTCATGTGCACTAGAGAGAATGTGTATTCTGTTGCTTTGGGATGAAATGTTCTGAATTTATCTGTGATGTCATTCTGGTCCAGGGTGTCATTTAAGGCCTTTATTTCCTTGTTGATCTTTTGCTTGGATGATCTGTCCATTTCAGTGAGGGGAGTGTTAAAGTCCCCTATGATTATTGTATTATTGTTGATGTGTTTCTTTGATTTTGTTATTAATTGGTTTATATAGTTGGCTGTTCCCACGTTAGGGGCATAGATATTTAAAATTGTTAGATCTTCTTGTTGGACAGATCCTTTGAGTATGATATAGTGTCCTTCCTCATCTCTTATTATAGTCTTTGGCTTAAAATCTAATTGACCTTATATAAGGATTGCCACTCCTGCTTTCTTCTGATGTCCATTAGCATGGTAAATTCTTTTCCACCCCCTCACTTTAAATCTGGAGGTGTCTTCGGGTTTAAAATGAATTTCTTGTAGGCAACATATAGATGGGTTTTGTTTTTTATCCATTCTGATACCCTGTGTCTTTTGATTGGGGCATTTAGCCCATTAACATTCAGGGTAACTCTTGAGAGATATTAATTTAGTGCCATTGTATTGCCTGTAAGGTGACTGTTATTGTATATTGTCTCTGTTCCTTTCTGGTCTACTACTTTTAGGGTCTCTCTTTGCTTAGAGGACCCCTTTCAATATTTCCTGTAGAGATGGTTTGGTGTTTGCAAATTCTTTCAGTTTTTGTTTGTCCTGGAAGCTTTTAATTTCTCCTTCTATTTTCAATGAAAGCATAGCTGGACATAGTATTCTTGGCTGCATTTTTTTCTAGTTTAGTGCTCTGAATATATCATGCCAGCTCTTTCTGGCCTGCCAGGTCTCTGTGGATAAGTCTGCTGCCAAACTAATATTTTTACCATTGTATGTTACAGACTTCTTTTCCCGGGCTGCTTTCAGGATTTTCTCTTTGTCACTAAGACTTGTAAGTTTTACTATTAGGTGACGGGGTGTGGACCTATTCTTATTGATTTTGAGGGGGGTTCTCTGAACCTCCTGGATTTTGACGCTTGTTCCCTTTGCCATATTGGGGAAATTCTCTCCAATAATTCTTACCAAGATACCTTCTGCTCCCCTCTCTCTTTCTTCTTCTTCTGGGATCCCAATTATTCTAATGTTGTTTCGTCTTATGGTGTCACTTATCTCTCGAATTCTCCCCTCGTGGTCCAGTAGCTGTTTGTCCCTCTTTTGCTCAGCTTCTTTATTCCCTGTCATTTGGTTTCCTATATCGCTAATTCTTTCTTCTGCCTCATTTATCCTAGCCGTGAGAGCCTCCATTTCTGATTGCACCTCATTAATAGCTTTTTTTATTTCAACTTGGTTAGATTTTAGTTCTTTTATTTCTCCAGAAAGGGCTTTTATATCTCCCAAGAGGGCTTCTCTAATATCTTCCATGCCTTTTTTGAGCCCATTTAGAACCTTGAGAATCGTCATTCTGAACTCTAGATCTGACATATCCCCAATGTCTGTATTGATTAGGTCCCTAGCCTTCAGTACTGCCACTTGTACTTTTTTTTGTGGTGAATTTTTCTGCCTTGTCATTTTGTCCAGATAAGGGTATATGAAGCAGCAAGTAAAATACTAAAAGGGTGGAAACAACCTCAGGAAAATATGCTTCAACCAAATCAGAAGAGATCACAAATCATGAGGGGGCAGAAAGGGGAGAAAAAGAGGTTCAGAAAGAAAAAAAAATTAAAATTAAAATTAAAAAGAATTAAAAAGAGAAAATTAAAAAAAAATTAAAAAGAGAAAATGAATAAAGAAAAAATATAAAAAAGAAAAAAAATATATAAGATAAACTAGTTGAAAAACGTTAAAAAAGAAAAGGGGAAAAGTTAAAAATAATTTGGCAGAAGAAGAGAAAAAAATTAAAAAAGAAAAAAAATATTAAATTAACTGCAAGGCTAAAGAATCATGGGGAAAAAGCCTTTAGTTCCATGCTTTGGTTTCTCCTCCTCTGGAATTCCGCCGCTCTCCTTGGTATTGTAATTGCACTCCTCAGTAGGTGAACTTGGTCCTGGCTGGATTTCGTGTTGATCTTCTGTGGTAGGGGACTGTTGTAGTGATGCTCAAGTGTCTTTGCCCCAGGCGGAATTGCACCGCCCTCACCAGGGGCCAGGCTGAGTAATTAGCTCTGGTTTGCTTTCGGGTGCTTTTGTTCCCTGAGCGCTTTCCGTAGAGTTCCAGAGGACAGGAATGAAGATGGCGGCCTCCCAGTCTCAGGCCCAGAGGAGAAGAGAGCCCGGGGCCCCACTCCTCAGTGCACCCTCAGAGAACGGCGCCCAATTTTTCCTGTCTGTCTGACCTCCGGCCATGCTCCGAGCTCACCGAGCCTGACCCCGAGCTGTGAGGTCACTCCTCGGCTCTGTCTCTGTAGCCGGCTTCCCGTTCTAATACCTGTAAGCTCTCCGACACTCAGAAACCCCCGATCCTTCTGTGACCCTGTGGGACCTGAGGCCACACTATCCCCGCATTGGCTTCACCCCGGTTAAGCCTCTGGACCGATGTCCCTCAGCGAAGCAGACTGTTAAAAGTCCTGATTTTTGCTCCATTGCTCCGCCACTTGCTGGGAGCTGGCCCCTCCCCCCGCGGTCTATCTTCCCGTCGCTCTGGATTCACTTCTCCACCAGTCCTACCTTTCAGAAAGTGGTTGATTTTCTGTTTCTAGAATTGCTGTTCTTCTTTTCTTCAATCTCCCGTTGGATTTGTAGGTGTTTGCAATCTTTATATAAGCTATCTAGCTGATCTCCCGCTACCTGAAGTAGTCTCAGCCTGCTACTTCTCTGCCATCTTAACTCCTCTTTTTCTAAAAAAATTAAAAATAAAATAAAAAGAACAATACCAGTGCTATGGGTGATTGGAATGCCAAAGGGACATTTCTTAGCCTAACGATTTTGTGTCTATAAAATTATGTGGAAGTGCTTGGGATCTTGTGTTTTCTTGAGTGAGTTGAGAAGTAACTTACATTTGGTAGAAGGGGGGGGGTCTCCCCATCCCACTGTCAATAGAGTTGTCATATATGAGGGTAGCTATCATTGGAAAATTCAGATGTCTGAAATTAACTGAAAACTGAGAAGAAACATTTTATCTGTGGTAAGTCCATTGGCAGCTTCTAAGAAAGGCATTTATTTCAGCTTAATGTTAAGAAAGCTCCAGCTAACTGGAGCCATGTATTAAAAGACCCTTGTCAGATTTTCTCTTAAAAAATATGTTTTATGAGGCACCTGGGTGGCTCAGTTGATTAAGCATCCAACTCTTGGTTTGGGCTCATGTCCTGACCTCAGGGTTGTAAGATCAAGACTTATGTGGGGCTGCCTGCTCAGCATGGGGTCTGTTTAGATTTCTCTTCCTGTCCCTCTGCCTCTGCCCCTCCTCCAACTCATGCACATTCACATCCTCTCCCTCTTTCTCTAAAATAAATAAAGGAAATTCCTCTAATTTATTTTTTTATTTTTTTATTTTTGAGATTTTGTACATCTGGATTTTCCTACAAAATTGATAATTTTTAATGTTGGGAAGTAGTTAACAATAAGTATGTTGAAGGCAAAAAAAGGTGTCTATGCACTGAGACCCAACACTTCATTTGTAATCTCTGGCCTGCACAAAGTGATGAAGAAAAGAATAATAAGTCTCATTACATACCAGCTAAGGCTAGATAACAAAAATGTTTAGTGCAGCCAGTAATCTTGGTCACAATTAGCGGTATGGGATTGGAGGAAAGGGAATACATAGTTGTCACCAATCTGGAAGTTTTGTTATGTGGGTTTGGCAGGCAGTCAAGAGATGGAAAGAAATCTCTATATGAAAAGAAGGACATTCATGAACCTTTTGTTGGCAAGCTGAGATAGCCTGGAAATGTAATCATTTCTTTTCCAAGGATAAGTTTAAAGAAAGAAAAAATAATAGATAAATTAACATAGATACCAGAATGAGACAAGTGAGGCCCCTAGGATACAAAATTTAAGGGGCCAATCACTTGCAGGGTCATGAAGATTCATGGATGAGGCTTGTGCAAACCTAGGTGTGCATGTCTCCTGACAGCCTGTGCTCTGGATGCATCAATTGCCTCAACTTAGTGCTCGTTCTGGTGTTTACACTATTTATTCTTTTCTCAGAAAATATATCTATTTTTCACTTTGAGGGATAACAAATCTTTGTGGAAAATAGTAATGAAAGAGTAGTAAAAAGAAAAAATCTAGACACGGCCCATTTTGTGACAATAAATTTGCAACCATTTGCTTTGATGAATCAATCTTTATTTCGTATTTATAGATTTTCAATTATACTTCTAAACTGTGAAGGAATTTCTCTTTCCTTTTTAATATATTTATTCATTCTAAGGTATTTATTGAGTCCCTGCCTCATGTATCATTGTGCTAGGCAATTGATTCTATATTTGTGAATAAAACAGAAAAGGTGACTGCTTTTGGAGTTGATAACTGATAGAGAAAAGACAGTTAATATGTACATAACTAAATTAAGTAGTACTTATCATTGCAGTAAGGACAAAAATGAAAAAAAAAAAACAACATTCCTGATGCAGGAATGTCTACTATTATTGTCTCATGTTCGAGAACACAGTCGAGGATCACCTCCAAGACCTTTGGTGATACAGTGTGGTTGAGGAGAATCCCTGCCAGAACTCCTAAGACATTTGATAAAGTAAATTATATAACGTCTTTTCTTTCAATATTAAAGATAAAAATGAAATAATTTATGCATAGTTTAAAAAATAGATATTTTTCAAGCATGTAGAATAAATACAAAATACATTTGGTCATACCACGAATATACTACTAATAAAGTTCTTTCTTTCTTTCTTCCTTTCTTTCTTTCTTTCTTTCTAGTTTTGCCTCATGCCACACTTTAGTAAAATTCATATCACTCCTTGACTATTCTTTCTCTGCTTTTTCCTTTCTTCTCCCCCTTCCTTCTCCTACTCTTCATTTTTATTCGTACATATTTAGGATTGATCCTATTTTATTTTATTTTTTTATAATCATTTTTTTAAATTTATTTTCAGCATAACAGTATTCATTGTTGTTGTACCACATCCAGTGCTCCATGCAGTCTGTGCCCTCTCTAATACCCTCCACCTGGTTCCCCAACTCCCACCCCCCTACCTCTTCAAACCATTCAAATTGTTTTTCAGTGTTCATAGTCTCTCATTGTTCACCTCCCCTTCCAATTTCCCCCAACTCCCTTCTCCTAACTCCCCATTTACTCCATGCTATTTGTTATGCTCCACAAATAAGTGAAACCATATGATAATTGAATCTCTGCTTGACTTATTTCACTCAGCATAATCTCTTCCAGTCCCGTCCATGTTGCTACAACAGTTCGGTATTCAACCTTTCTGAAGGACGTATAATACTCCATAGTGTATATGGACCATATCTTCCTTATCCATTGGTCCGTTGAAGGGCATCTTAGTTCTTTCCACAGTTTGGAGACCGTGGCCATTGCTGCTATAAACATTGGGGTACAGATGGCCCTTCTTTTCACTACATCTGTATCTTTGGGGTAAATATCCAGTAATGCAATTGCAGGGTCATA